>JANPWT010000007.1:24706326-24717220 GCA_024678245.1 Erythroxylum densum
TATTTTGGAGATGTGTTATCAACGTGGGATTATCTAGTGAGGAGAGAAGGGTGTTGGTAATGTATTCAAGAAGATCAGAAGCTGTAAGAACAACTTGGACTTAGTTTTGCTAAACCAGGTAATTCGTCACATCTAGAGGTGATGTAAGGAAATTGGTCAATTGATTGAATGGTAAAATTGAGGTTGCATGTTCTGCCATTACTGTTGTTGTGAAGATGCTGTGTATTGATAATGAATCTTAAGTTCCTAGATTGATGTAGCGAGGTAGTAATAGATATATGAGTTAGTTTTTTTGGGTTTGTTAAGCTGTTCTAAATTTGTTTATGTGTAGAATGGTGTAGTGTGGTTTGATAGAGGAAAAAATGGCTATTAGGAATAGGCTCTAATACCATGAAAGAAGTTATGAAAGGTGTATGTTGTTTTTCATTATTTTAATGAAAAACTTGTAAACCTTAATACACAAGTGAAAACACAATAAGAAAGAATTATAATGATTATAAGATAACTAATAATCTTACCTACTCTTATCTGCAAAGATTAAATTGTTGAGATAAATATATCATATATTATCAGATAGATTGGAACTTTCAACTATTCTTATGTTATCAAATAGATTGGAACTTTCAACTATTCTTACGTAATTGGTTACAGGTGTTACAAAAGGTAGGAGAAGAATTGATAATATAGACAAGAGGGAGAGAGAAGTGTATTGTATATTGAGGGGTGTTTATAAAGTGTACATGAGTGAGGTATTTATACATGAGTATAGGTACTAATAAGGAAATCTAGCAACATATTAGGCTAAATCTAAGCTAATTATAATCAAATCATATCACTAAATCTAAGCTAAATTCATTTAAATTTTATCATTACAATTAAAGATAAGATTACAATAACACCCCTTTAAACTCAAGGTGGTACAGTAGAGGCCAACTTGAGTTTGGAAATAAGATCCTGAAGTTTGCCAGGTAAGTGTGTCTTGGTAAAGATATCAATTGTTTGATGGGAAGAGGAGACAAATGTAAGATGTATAATGCCTTATGCAACATGATGACGTACAAAATGACAATCAATTTCAATAAGTTTGGTATACTAATGGAAAACATCATTATGTGCAATTTGAATTGCACTACGATCATCACAATGGAGAATAGTAATAGAAGATGAAGTGACACCCATATCTTTTAGTAATCAACGGAGCCACAATAGTTCTACAGTGGCATCAGCAAGAGCAGGATATTTGGACTTGGTTTTAGAATAAGTAATAGCTATTTGTTTTTTGCTTTGTCATGAAATAAGAGAATCTCCTAAGAAAAAACAATATCAAATGGTGTAGCATTGATCAGTAGGATTTCCAGACAAAACAAGAGAAGAATGTGCAAAGAAATGAAGGCCATGAAATAATATGGCTTTGACATATCGAAGAATCCGAAGGATAATAGAGAAATGAAAGGATCAAGGGGTAGCCATAAATTAACTAACTAAATGCACAACATATGCCAGATCAGGTCTGGTAATAGTGAGATAAACCAAGCTACCGACAAGTTGCCGATACAGAGTGGGATCATCAAGTGGAATACCTTCAAATGGTGTCAATTTGACATTATGCTCCAAAGGTATCAATGATGCCGGCTTGAGATATGAGACCAAACACACATCTTGCTTGCGAAAGATAATAACCATCAGAAGTAGATGAAACTTCAAGACCCAAAAAATAGCCAAGAAGACCAATGTCCTTCATCTCGAAGTGGTGGCTAAGATATCCCTATAACTCTATAATACAAGTAGTATCATCCCCAGTAATGACCATATTGTCCATATAAAGAAGAAGAATAACAATTCCTTGATCAATGTGATGAATGAACATAGCAGAATCTTGAGGAATGGAATGAAAGCCAAATTGGAAAATGGTGGAACTGAAATTTGCAAACCAAGCATGTGGTGCTTGTTTTATCCCATACAAGGCATTTCATAGCTTACAAACCTTATGTGCAGGACGAGAGTAATTAGATGGAGGTAACATATAAACTTTCTCTTGCAGGTCCCCATTAAGAAAGGCATTTTTTACATCCATATGAAGAACTTTCCATCTTTTGATAACAGCAATAGCTAAAAGACTACGTATAGAAGTGATACGAGCAACTAGGGCAAAGGTTTCTTCATAATCTATCCCATACTCTTGAGTGTAGCCTTTAGCCGCCAGATGAGCCTTATATCGCTCAATAGAACATCTAAACAAGTTTTGATTTTATAAATCCACTTACATCCAATTGCAATTTTGCCTGAAGGAAGATCAACTAAGTCTTATGTATGAGTTTTCTTAAAAGCCTGAAGTTCTTCCTTCATAGCGTGTTGCCAATGTGGGTTAAAGCTGGCTTCTTGATAAGAGTTAAGTTCATGCAAATTGACCATAGTAGAAAATTAACGACAATATTGAAGATGAGAAGGGGTCTTTCTTACCCGGGAAGATTGTCGAAGCTGAATAGCGGAAGTTGGTATAGTTTCAACAGGCAAAGCAGACTCCACAGATATAGGATCAAAAGGCGAAGGATGATCAGGCGCATGAGATAAATCTATTTTAGAGCTTGGAAATAGTGCTATAGAGTTGTCAGTAAAGAATTTAGAAGGACAAATATGAGATGAATGAAATGTAGATAAGGAGGAAAATGGGGTGTCTTCCCAAAAGGTAACATGTCTTGAAATACGAATTTTATTAGAGATCAGATCCCAACAATGATAACCTTTATTTTCTATCCCATACCTAAGGAAGAAATAGAGATGAGCATGGGGTTCTAGTTTATTATGCTCATGAGGTTGTAGAAGAACAAAACTAACACACCCTGTTGGCCCCCAAAATTTTCTCTCTAATTAAGCAGGATTTAAATGAATTATGGGGTTTTGATAGATTTATTTTATGGAGTTAATTATTATGTTAATGTTAGTAATATTATATGACATAAGTTAATTGAATTAAAGTGTTAAGATAGTAAGATTGTATAAGGGCATTTTTGGAAGATCACTTAAGGATAAAGAATATAAGGCATATAAGGAAGGGTAAAATGGACATTGCACACTCATTAAGGGTATTAAGGGAAGAAACAAAGGTGTCTTGCATGGGAGAGAAGGAGAAAACATGAGTGAGAAGAGGGAAGATGGAGAGTTCGTTGGAGACAAAAGAAGAAGAAGAGAAAAAACAAGCTAGGGTTCCATTTTCTTAGCTTTCAAAAGAGAGATCTTAAAAAGTTTGAAGATCTTGAAGCTAAACAAGTAAGTATAATCATTAACCTTCTTGATTTGGTAAATGAAGCATATTTGGTGATAATTAGAAGTGAAATGAAAGTGAAAATGAAGTGAATATGTGTAGGAAGTTAATGATGAATGTGTTTAAATGTGTATGTTCTATTATTAGTGTTCATGATCAATTATGGAATATAATTTGTTTATGGATGATATTGAGTTGAAATGGAGTAAATAATGAAGTGTAAATTAAGTAGAAAGGATGATTTTTGTATAATATGTGTTAGGTGTAGATGTTGGATGTGAAAAATTTGGAAAATGGAATGAGGGATGGAAATTTCGTAGGCTTTTGGTCAAGTTTGTCGCGGCAAAGTCAACTTTCCTACATAAACATATTTTGGTATTTTGATGATATCTTATCCTGTAGTTATCCAAATAGAGTGATTTTTAGTTTAGAATAATTTAGAGACATAGGAATACAAATTGTCTGATGAAATCGAGTTCTAATTCAGTCTCTAAGAATTTCAATTTTTGGATGGAATTTGAGCACAAAAATACTATTTCAGCATAAGAATAGTCCAAAACTATTTAGGGTATAACTTTCAAATTTATGAACCAAATTGAATGATTTTGGTGTCATTAGAAACTTAAGAAAATGAGGAAAATTTTTCTAGAAGGAAGTATTATCAAATTTCTTCATTTACCTGATCAAAATGATCATAAAAAATTGACCCAAAGGTTTGGACTTTTGGAAGAGTTTGAGTAGTTAGAATTTATCTTAGTACATATATTATATATAGGTCCTCAAATTGTATTCCTATTGAATGGAAAATTTTGTCACTGATAAAGGGAATGAAGAAAGGCAAGAGAATCAAGAGGAGAGGTATCTTTGAGCAAGGTTTAAGAAAGGATTTTAAAGGTGGGCTACATTTATATAATTGATTAATAAGCCATTAATGTTTCTTCCAAATCAAGTAAATGTTTTAAATTGTGTTAGAAATGTGCATTTATTGTTTTTAGAATGTTTTGAGAATGTGTTATGTATTTGGTATGTGAATATTGTATCGATGATTTATGAAAAGAATATGAAAATGATTTAAAAAAAAGTTACTATGTTTATGAAATCATTTTTTAGAAAAAGTGCCATTTTGGGCAATAAGTTTACAAGTTATGAAATACATGTTGTGTGGGTTTGGTTTGGTCCACTCTATATGTCAAGTGCACTTTGACTAAAGGCTTCTCCTGTTTGCCCGCTAGTGAGATGGAGCTCCTTCAAAGACTCCCTCATGTTTACAACTACGCAAAAACCACTATGTGGGATTGTTTTAGTTCGTTCTGTTCACGAATACACAGGACCACTTTGTGGGAATGTGTTAATTCATTCTGTTTATGAACGTCTCAAACCATTTTGATGTGCTTATGTGTTTAACTGTGTTGACAAGTTTGATCAATGCATGATTTATGATTGTTTATGAATTGTTTAACAAATTGAAAATTTTAAGAAATAAGTGTTTTGTGATTTTTAATGTGGAATTACTATGGTTATGAAAATGTTCAATGGCAATGAGTTTTATAAATGGTTTTTGCTTGTTATCAATTATAAAACTGTTACCCAAAAGCTTTTGAGCTCACCCTCATTCCTTCCCATCTCCAGGTGACGAGCAAGAGACCGAGTAAGTGAAAGGGAGTCAAGGCATCACTCCTATTAAGCATATTTTTGCATTTTAAGCTAGATTTTGTAAACACAAGGTTTTAGTCGCATTTCAAGGATTATTAGTTCATGTAACTTTTTTATTTTGAGATTTTGAGACATTGATATATTGTGGCTTGAAATGCTCATTAAAGTTTTGTAAAATATTTTCCTTTTGAGGTTAATGAAATATGAGTTTATGTATGGATGAGGATGAGTTGAGATTAGGTATACTTTAGGAAGTTATTGATTTGAGATGATAAATTTTGAATACGAATTCTTATTACATACAAGTGAGATGTGTTATAGAAAAGGAAAATAGGAATTTGTGAAGGATTAGAATTAGTAGTAAGTAAGGAATCAAATGAGTAGATATTAGAGAGTTTTTTAAAATAATGTTGGTAGTTTAATTGTTATTAAATGATTTTGCATTAGAGGAAGTGAATTTGGGAAAAAAATTAGAGTGAAAGTAAGGTTAGGATAAATGGAGAAAACTAGGGAAGGCTCTTGAGTGAACCCTTTTTGAAAGGTATTATTATGGTAAATTTTGGATCTCCACTGTGGTGAAGATATGAAGTTCGCCATGGCGTATTTATCCTAAGAGGAGCAGGGAAAATGTTGGACCTTTGCCACGATGAAGTCAAAAGTTTGTCGTGATGAACTTTTCTCGAAGGGTCTCTGCAGAAGTTCTCATCACCTACCCATCGGGACCCAAGGACCTAATATGATATGGTATCGAAGCATGAAGATGAACCGATGATGGTCAAGGATATTTCATTAGAGTATGCCCACATTTCATGACTCTGAATTTAGGTTCCAGAAACGAGGTCCAATAGAACCATCGAGGATGGTTACCTTATTAAGTTTGTAAAACTCACGAAAATTGTAACGTTGATATTTCAGAACTGAGAGAGGACATGAGTGATAGAGAAACTCTACAAAAAGCATAGTTCTTGTACTTTTGGAAAAAAGAAATGGCTCAAAGGTCGGTCAGCTAAGAATGAAGGATTAGATAGAATTTTTTTGGATAATTCCTCATATGTGTAACATATTTTGTATTTAGTTTTGAAATTGTGCATATTTGGATGTTATTTTAAAGCTACAATGTACATATTGTTTTAGAAATGAAATGAGGAATGTGGGTTTTTTTAACTATTGTGTCTTTCTTTATGATGCCTTATAAGAGAATATCACTGCTCTAGCAATCCACCCTTATGGGGTGCATATTTGGACATCACTTAGGTTATCGGGTACATGTCTTGCAAGAGTGGGGTGCTACAATAGCATTCAAGCTCCACTCGTCTAAAGCTCCTCGACCGGATGGGTTCACAGCTTGGTTTTTTGCTAACAACATAGGACATCACGGGGCAATCAGTAGTAGATGCAGTCATGGAATTTTTCCAAAATCGAAAAATGTTGCAAGAGATGAACAATATCTTTGCATGTATTGTACATAAGAAGAAACATCCTGAGTATCGAGGGAGTTTCGACCTATTTCATGCTGCAACTCGATATATAAGGTAATCGTGAAATTGCTAGCTAATAGATTGAAAGAGGTTATTGGGGAGTCTATTGCATTAAACTAAAGAGCTTATGTGCTAGGTAAAAGTATAGGTGATAACATACTTTTACTTCAAGAATTGGTGGAAGACTATTCTTCAGGAAGAGTAATTAGAGGATGCATGATGAAAGTCGACTTCTATAAGGCGTATGACATGGTAAACTGAAGTTTTGTGAGAATGATGCTTGAAATTTTAGAGTTCCCACTAGTGTTAATAAATTGGGTTATGTAATGTTTTCAAACTCCTTCTTTGAATGTGCTCATCAATGGAGTTCCCTCCAAGCCTTTCAAGAATGCTAGGGACTTAGATAGGGCGATCCGATTTTCCTTTATATATTCATCCTAGTAATGGAAGGTCTGTCTCACCTTATCAATTCTTTAGCACCTTTTAATGGGTGCTTCAAGTATCACCAGAAATGTCAAGAGAACAAATTTTCTAATTTTATTTTTATGGATGATCTAATGCTTTTTTGTGCAGCTGATATAGTCTCAATGAACATTCGCTTAAACTACCTTAAGACTATATCAGAGTGGTCCCTAGCCTTAAAATTAATATGGAGAAGAGTTTTTTGATACTTTCAGTAGTTGTGCCCAAGCCTGCAGAGTTTAATAGAGCTACGAGTTTCACCATTCATTCTTTAGTGACGAGGTATCTTGGAGTAACTATATCCCCATCCAATTTAAAATATGTGGACTGCCTACCTATATTGGATAGGATAAAGAGGAGAGTACTTGGCTGGCAGAACAAATTTCTTTCTTATGCTGGACACATTAATATAGTAATTTTAGTGTTAAGAAGCCTTCACACTTATTGGACAACACAGACAATCCTACCATAGAAAATCATCAAAAACATACTTAAGGCATTTTTATGGTCTGGAAAATGCGAAAATGGGACAAAAGCAAAAGTCAAGTGGAGTGATGTCACTATTCTGAAGATTTATGGTGGACTTAACATTCCTTCTATTAGTACTATGCAAAAAGTGTTGATCAATAAAAAACTTTGGAGATTGATATCAGATAAAGAGGCATTATGGAGACAATGGGTCCATTAAGTCCACGTCTAAAATTGAAATCTCGAGCAGGTAGAAAACTCCCAACAGTTTTATGTTTCTTCAATGAAATTTTAAAGATCAAACATACTCTATACCCTCACACCAAACATTACATAAACAATGGTCTAGAAACTTAGGTTTGGTTTGACAATTGGTTTGATATTAGCCTACTAATAGATCACCCGTTATACTCTCGGCTGAGATTACGCTTGACAACTAATGCTTGTGTATCTGAACTTATGGACGATGGAGGTTGGAGAAGGAATTTTAAAGGATTTGCATTGCTGCAGGAACACTTGCCTCTTCTCGCTGATACTACCTCTACTGATAGCATCTGCTGGCTCGCTAACCTAAAAGGTGTCTTCACCAATGCTTCTTGTCAACAAATTTTCATAATTGAGTTACAAAAAGTTCCTTAGTTTGAACTCATATGGAAAATTAACCCCAAAGCCTCTGTCATTGCGTGGTTGGCTATTAAAAATCGTCTTCAAACCAAATATCGATGGTTTAACTCAATTGATAAGATATGTGTCCTTTGCAAAAATGCTGATGAGAACAGGGATCACCTATTTTTCTATTGTATTTATTCCAAGTTTATTTGGAATAGAGTTCAATACATGGTGGATGTTGCAAATAATATCTTTGATTAGGAAGACACGTTAGGGCGGTTCATCGAGAGGACTAATAGTGGTAAAGCAAATGTTATCCTTCTTAAGGTAGCCTTCACCACTACCATCTATATGTCTCGAAGAGAAAGAAATCGAAGAATATTCAAACAAGTTGAAGAAGAAAGGCATTGAATAGCAGATATAATTCTAAATGGAATATGCACTATTGTAGTGGCAAGGAAAGTAGAGCATAAGTTAACACCAGGAATGAGAATAAAGCGGCACCTCTAATGTTAGTATGTGCAATATAGTTCGTTAGAACTATAAACACTACTTGTATTATACTTAATTTCTATCATTTCTGGGGATAGACTAGGTTCACAACTTGTCTATGCTTATTTTGTACTTTTGTAATAGTGAGCTATAGTAAATGAATCATTTTGATTTTTCAAAAAAAAGGAAGGAGTCCATGTCTTGTCATTTGTCGACAATGAATGCATCTTTTAGGGATATAAGCTTTAAAGGATCTCCCTTACTAACCAATGTAGGGTTGACATCACTTGGAATTGGATAAAGTCGAAGAGATTGATCTGGATTTCTCTTTGTTGCAAATAATATAAGTTAAAACAAACAAATCAAGCTTCTCATGCTATGATTACTATTTGTGGGTAGGTTAATGTGGAAAATGAAACTCCGCATATGAATGTGAAATATAATATTTCCACAGTCAAAGGAATTATATCATGTAATATATAGGTGAATTGACGCATTCATATTCTAAAGGGTGGTGTGATATATTTATGGTGCTATGGGAGGCTTTGCATGTGAAGAAGATAAAATTATTTGACATATCATTGTTTCTGGGCCCTGAAAGTTTTACAACAACAAAAACTTTTAGCAACATTCAAGGCAAAGGAAGTGCAAAAGAAAGGATTTCTTCTCATTGTAGCCATTGTTTTATCAACCCAAGAACCTTCATTGTTGGGCCCACTTTTTGGAGCCCAAAAATCGTTCCAAACATCATAAAACATGAGCGTGCGTATTACCTTGAAGGGGTTTCCATAAACCCGTGTTAGCCATATCCCACAAGAGTGATGTGCCCACACCAGTCAAACACCAAAATCACAAATTGAATTCTTCAAAACATAATTGTAGCTCTAAGTCCCTAGTTTAATTTGAAGCAAAGAACCATCTCAATCGGAGCTCTACTGTTCGAGATATAAGTAAAATACGAATTCATGCTCTTCTAATCAATTTCCTCATTTTCTCACCATAAATCTTTTCCATACCAATCCCAAAAGCCACCAATTTTTATAGAGAGGTAGGAAAATATCGTAGTAATCTATTGCTTTAAGAGTCACTTCATTCGGAGGTCAGATGACGAAGTTATGGCCAAAATAATCCAAGATGTTTGTGTCCTTAATCATTTTGTACCTATCTTGGTGCAATTACCATAACTTTGACTACAGATGTCGGATTGATGTTGTTTTTGAACTATTTAAAATTAGACTTATAGTTCTACAACTTTTATGAAGACACAAAGCAAGATTCTGCCTCTAAAATAACCAAAATTGTGATTTATTGTAGCTATCTCGTGAATGTTCGTTTAACGGACATCCATGTCCGTTTAACGGACATAGACTGGCTTGGGAGCCATTTTTCACCTGAGAAGGTCCATTTAACGGACCTAAAGTCTGTTAAACAGACATTGGTGAGGCTGGGTGTAACACCCCACTCCCGCAAGACCTGAACCCGACATTGATGGTGATATCCGAGTCCGTGCCCTGCGAGGGTGGCGTGCTACATCACTCAGTATAAACTTTTTTTTATACAAACAGACGCTATGCGGGAAACAATTCATATATATACGATCACCGATAAATATATTGACCACAGGGGTCCTTATTATAAATACACTTTATTTCAGTCCGTTGACTTTACAAAACGATTGTACAAAACTTCAAAAGAAATACAATTTTATGAGACATTAATACAGATGCGAACTGATCCCGACTTCTTCTGGCATTATACACCCGTTGCCTAACGGGGTATTCTTCTGAGTCTTGAAAAATAATTGCAAAATTTGGGTGAGTTTTGTGAACTCAGTGAGTTCACCATCATCGATGGTTCACTCAGTCACATAACACAATTTGTATACATCTAACATTATCTCATAAAATACATTCACCAAAATTTCACATTCACACATTTACAGAAGTCCACATTCATATTTTCCTATTTGATATATGCAAATGAGACTCACTTTTCATTTATTACTTTGCTGTGTCCGAGTGCCTAAACTGTCCCTTGTAGGGCTCATTAATAAATGTCCCTTGTAGGGCTTATTAATAACTGTCCCTTATCTATTGGTGGATACAGGGCTTATTAAACGTTAAGCCTGAGGCTCTGAATCACTTATGAGCTCGAAGCTCATTTTAACTCGTTAAGCTTAAAGCTCTGGTTGGTGGCGACTCTGATCACAACAGCCGTTATGTGTCATGCACTCATGTCATGTAATGCAACAATCACTTCCACTCACTTTCACATATTCTCGGACCGTAGTCCGACCCGTATTAAACACATCACAGTTATATTGTAACGCCCCCTCGGGATGCCCGGAGGTCATTTCGATACATACCCTATGATAAGAGCACGCTACGTTCATACACTATAGTCACTTCCTATGGCATCATAACATTCATTACTCATTAAGCATTATATGAAAATCACAATATTGTTAAAA
>JANPWT010000007.1:24854979-24869805 GCA_024678245.1 Erythroxylum densum
TAATTAAATTATTATTAATTAAAACTTACATATGTTACAATATATTTAATATTTTATATATATTTCACTATCTTTTACTGTTTATTTTACTATTAGTTTTAATTATTTTTTATTCTTAATTTGAGTTAAAACATAAATTTTTTAAAGATATTTACTTATAAAAAATATATGAGAATTTTATATTATAAGTCTTATATTTCATTAAACCAAATTGGTGTGCAATTTTAGCGTGGTCCTTAATGAATTCAACACACCAAAACACCAAATTGGTGTGTTGATCGGAGATGGCCAAATTGAGAGTATACAAATCTTTGACTTTTCTTATCTTCTTCATATGAAATACTAATGGCTTTGTACCCTTCCAATATTTTTGCATACATATGAATATTTAGAACCCGAGACCATAAGACAAGAATTTCCACCAAGTAAATCACGAATTTCCACTGCTTTCTGGCACATTAGAAAAAGTGCTATTGTGTTCACAAAGAACGCAAGAGTATGACTTAAAAGCATAACGCTTAAAGTATAACGTTTGTGATAAAGGTATATTAAAATATTAGTTTTGTTAACTTAATTAAATTTAGGGGTCACAGGCATAGTATAAGTATTACATCTATGACAAAGGTATATTGAAAATAATTCTGTTTTTTGTTATTTTAAATTAAATATAATTTATATATAATTAATTGACTAATTAAAATATAATTAATAGATTGATTAATTAAAATATAATTAATTGATTAATTAACTAAAATAAAATAAAATGTTATTATTCATTATTAGTTATTGTTAAGTTAATTAAGTCTAAGAGTTACAGGCGTGACTTAAGTGTCACAATTGTGACAAATGTATTTTTATTTCTTAATTAAATATAGTTAATTAATTAAAGTATATTTAATTAATTGATTTATTAAAATATAAATAATTGATTAATTAATTATATATATATACTATTATTTTTGTTATTTTTTTAAAACTGTCACAGCTATGACTAATTTAGCCACAGTTGTGATAATGTGGAAATGTATATATATATAAATAATAGTTACATATCTATAATAGCCTTACTTTTTTCTACTATATGTATATATATATATATGTATATAATATATCTATAATATTTACATATATATCTATAATATTTACATATCTATAATAGTCTTACTTTTCACTATGACAGCTGTGACTTATTTAGGTTACAATCGTGACCCTGAATGTCATTATATATATTTATGTAACTATTATTTTTGTTATTATATTTTTTTGACACTGTCACGACTGTGGCTAAATTACTCACAGCCATATATATATATTGACACCGCATGATTGTGACTAATTTAGTAATAGCCTTGACAATGTGAAAATATATATATAATAATAGTCGTACTTTTCACTGTTACGGCTGTAACTTATTTAGTCACATCTGTGACCTTGAATGTCATTATATATATTTATGTAACTAATGTTTTTGTTATTATATTTTTTAGTCATAGCCCTGACTTTTAATGTCACTGTAAATATTTTTGTAATTATTATTTTTGTTATTATATATATTTTCATATATATTTATGTCTTCACACGCGCTTGTAATTTATTAGTCACATTCGTGTCTTCTTTTTTTATTCTTTACGCTATTTTTGTTGTCAATATATTAATAGTGACTATATATATAGCTCTTCACAGTTGTAAATAATAAGTCACAACTATGAATTGCATGTTAATTATTATATTATTATTACTAAGTACTATATATTGATATTAAGTATATTAATTAATTAATTAATTATATTTTCATATTGTAGCGGCTGTGACTTATTTAGTCACAACCATGACTTTCAATGTTATTATACATATTTTGTAATTATATATATTTCTATAAATATTTATGTCGTCATGCACACTTGTGACTTATTAGTCACAGCCGTGACTTTTTTTTTTTATTCTTTACGCTATTACTATGGTCAACATACTAATATTAAGTATATATATAGCTATTCACAGTTGTGAATAATAAGTCACAACTGTGAATTTTTTATTAATTATTATTAAGTACTATATATTAATATTAAGTATATTAATTAATTATTAAGTATATATATTAAAATTAATTATATATACAGCTCTTCATGACACATATTTGCTTGTTAAATATAATTAATTAAAATATAATTAAATATTATTATTCATGTTGTAATTTGTTGATAATTAATATTGGTATAATTCAATGATGTTAATACACAAGTTAATGCCCAATCCATGTAGATTTTAAACATGTCAAACTTTAGTAAGTTTTTGATCTTACTTTTTAAGCTTTTAAAATTTATTGATAACATTAATATAATTATCTGTAGCCTTATTTTTGCCTTTTTATTCGTGTAATTGATCAGAAATGATTTTTTAATTTATATTTCTTGATATGATAATATGTTGTGACGACAAAACGATGTGCATATATAATTTTATCCTTTCCCTTTTTACATTTGAGTGTTGTCAATTTTTATAATTAAAGCATGAATTATTTTATTTTTAGGTGCTACTAAGTTTAAATATAAAATTTTTAAATATATTATTAAATATTGATTCAAATTAAATTATTATGATCATGATTCTTTAACTTTCTCACACTGACTTCAATACTTATAAAAGAGAGAGTTTTCAAGAGATACGAACAAACCAGATATACGAAAGTAAGACATTGTGCCAAGTTGTATTCTGTTTCCGATTTTGTGTTTATGTTATGCATTCATTTCTAATCACGTCACATACTTCTCTTTCTCTACGGTTTAGTTTTTTAATCCGCGAAGAAGCAAGATTATATCGAACAAAATATGCAATGCCATTAATATTATTTTTTCATCATAGACAAAATTTTGAAAGAAGACTCCCTTAAACCTAACGACGATAAATTTAAGTTGGTTGAAAAAAATGAAATTGGCTGCAACAAATTATACATGTTCATGGGCGTGAAATGATAAGTCATGCCCACGAGTCACACCCGTGACAGCCAACATTCTTAATAAAATTTTGCCTTTATTCCTTTGACAACAACTTTCGGATCTTGAAACAAAAATAAATTTTCCAAAAAATACAGTCCATCCCGTCAGAAAACATGATCTTTCAATAATTAAATCGTCAATTTCAAAATATAATCTTTCATAGATATACTGCTGATTTAAATATAATATTTTATAAATAAAATTTATTTAGCTGTTACTCACGAAATCTAAAAATAGAAATCTTTCATCCTATTTATTTTGTGTGTTTGCCTTCATCTTCTCCATTGTATTCATATCTTCCCCAAATCCACTCTGCAAAAAAAACTTGTCTTGTGCTATCTAACGAAACAGACTCCTCTTTCGTAGAATCAGGTAACATATTTATCTTCTTGTGATGTTTTGTTTTTTTCGATAAAGAAGTAATGTTATATCAGGAACAAAATATGTACTGTCATTAATATTATTTTGGCATAAATTTTTTTGTAACAATGCTTGTATTGAACAGTTCCTTAAACCTAACGGTCACAACGTTAAATTTGCTACAAAAAATTTAAAAACTTGCCTTCCATGGAGAGAAATCGTATTTATCAGTAACATAACAATAATTTTATTATAATATTATAAATGCAATCATAATTCCTAACCCTTTTTTTACTTCTTAATGTTATGGTTTTTTAAAAGTGTAGGAATAAATTCCGGTTAGATCACTAACCTTGATGCGGAAGCGAATTAATCTTTATGTTGTCTTCTGTCTACGTGATCCCAATCTCACGAACACCGTCTTCTCAGTGGCTACTAGAATCACCGTAAAAATCACGCCTTAAATCTTGCAAGACCCCGATGGTTATTTCTGTGAGAGGAATTAATATTTCGGGAGACTAGGATTTTCAGATTATCATCATCGTTATCTTTTGAATCTCATTTAGACAAATTAAATGGAATGTTCCCTTGCGGTTATTTTCTCAACAGTTACGAACCGAAACACAACTCTTCAAGTTGATGTCGTGGCCGTTAAAGAAAATACAACAAACAAGTTATGAGAGATCTTAGAGACAGCAAGGCAAAGGAACATTAAGGTGACAGAGACTATGTTGAGACAACTAGAGGAGAGTGAGAGTGATGTGGAGAGAACTAGAGAATAGTGGAACTGGAGAGAGGAGGGACTAACACTGAGGGAGGTGACTGAAATCTAATGGGGGAAGTGGAAGAACACTAAGGTTTTGGTTTTTTTTGGATTAATTGCTTTTTTTGCATCTTAAACCTCAAGTTCTCTAGTTTTTTCGAAATTAATTGATATTTGACTAGTATTTTAAATATTGCTTGGTATCATCCGAAAAGGTCAATATAGGTCAGTACTACTGGTTGGTACAATACTGATAAATTTTGTACTTTTTAAAACTGGTACAATACCTTTCAATTGGTACCGACGGGCACAGTACAAGATTCGTAATAATGGGTTATAATAATCCAGAACGACTTATATAAGAGCATAGCTAACTAAAAAAATTATTACTTAAAATTAGCAGTTGTAAGCAAAATTTTCTAATGTGATGACTAACTACCTAACTTAGGGACATATTGTTTCTTTACCATTAAATCATTGGACAAAGAAATTCTAGTTGGTACCATTTTATTATTAAGTTTGGTGAGGTGAATCAAATTTCATATCGACTTAAATAACAATATAAGGTTTAGTAGTTGACTTAATTTGATACATACTGTATTAGTATTGGTATCGGATTTAGTTCCAGTATGATAATATGTCAATACTGTTCAATATTGAGTATCATTTTCGCTAATTTTTTAAATTATAATCTAATTTTTATATTTTACAAAATAGTCCCTTAATAATTTTATTAAATAATTTATAATTTTACATCAACTTTGTCTTTAAAAATCACAAAAATGGAAATTTTAAATAAAAATTTATTTATTTATATTAATATTACTTTTTTCATATTTCACATATAAAAATAACCTCAATTAATATGAAAAAGATCATTTAATCATCATACAAATATAAAATTAAGGATAACATAAAATATTTAAAATATTACGATTTCATCATATAATAAATAATAATTACATCAAAACATTAAATAAAAAGAATAATAAAGATATATGACTTCCCAATTATTATAATTTATAACAAGAGTTCATGCCAACGAAATAATTAACTAGAAGTGAAATCTAAACAAAAATATTTACATTTATATTTATATTGCATCTATAAAATTTAACATATGCATCAAATATAAGTGAGAGTAAAAGAAGAAAAGCTATGAAAACTTGAAACTTTATTAACTGAATATCTGCTCAAATCGCATTGACCTTAATTCTTATTTAGCTCAAAATCCTGATGATAGAGAGGAGTCTCATTATTATCATCATTGAAATTCATTGCACCAAATGACATGTCAATACTTTCACATCCAATAGTATTTTCCAAGTCACTCTCATTTATCAAATTCAGCTCCTCAGAAACTCAATCCGTCAAAAGATTGATATGATCAAGGCAAATTAATCTATAAAACTATTATATTAAGAGTCCTAATAAACAAATAAAATTAAATTACTACGAAATTATTTTAACTTAACAATTATAATAACGTACCTTTTTTGAAGTTTTAAGTTGTATCGAACAAAGAACAAGTCGTTCATTTTTTTATATCCCAATTTATTTCTTTTCTTGAAATGTATGAATTCAAATGTATCTCAATTCCTTTCACATCTTGTTGCACTCACACATTGATTTAGAATTCGAATTGTAAATCTTTACAGTTTTGGACCATTTTCGAATTGATCCCACCAAGCAATTGTAAGACAATAAAAGTAATGTTATAAACAAATTAAAGTGATGATTAATTTTCAACAAGTAACAAAAGTGAATATATATACACACACACTTGGATTAAGCTTGCCTTTTTATGAATAGCAATGAGCATCCCAAAATCACCAGAAGCATCTTTATAACCTCTATTTGTAAGTTTATGATATCTTACATCATCTCATGGGTAATAATTGTTGTAATAGTTATTAGCATTCCCTATTAACTTTAACTTTCTTTGTAAAATTTGGTTTAAAATAGACACTATGATTCAAAAATTCCCTAGTTGTAAACGGTGGAGAGTAAAGTTGCTTTTTTTATCTATCATTGATAACTGCAAAATAAGATGTGTATAAAGAAAACCTAATTTTCATATTAGCCTTGATTACTTCCTTCACCCTTTCCATGACATTATAAAAATAAATCATTGTTATCTTTTTATCACTATCAGCTAGACGAAATACTAGCACTCAAGGCTCATAAAATCATATTACAAATTGACACTAAGATCAAAATTCATAATCTTCAAACATAATTTTATAAATCTCAACTCCAATATTAAACTTGAAATACTGTGATGCAGTCTACTTATCAATTATAAATATTTGCTTTAACTCTTTCTTCATTAGAACAAAACATTAAAGTGATAAGAAATGAGTTGCAAACTTGGCTATAGTAGAGCGACACAAATTCCTACTATTGGTGAAATCTTTCTTTATCAAATTTAGGACCTATGCATAATTATAAATAAACTTGGTCACTTTTTTTATTCTATATAGTCTCATCAATGATAGGAAAATATTTAACATCTCCTATATTTTTCAATATCAGGTCAATGTAATTTGCAACATAAGGAGTCTAATAAAAAGAATTATATTAGCTTTGCAATTTTTTCTAGCTGTTTTTAAGCAGAATCATTGTCAATAATAAATTGAACAATATTTTTTAACCCAACTTCATCAAATATCTGAAAAAAGTTATCATCATTTTTAATAGGGTTATATGCTTCAATATGCTTCAAAACATTATCACCTTAACATAATAAACTGAAAATTTGATAATGGACAAGTTAATTCTTCATTCATCCAAACAACTATTTATTTTATAAACAAAGCTGCTAAAAAATTTACCTCTATAATCATTAATTGAAGGAGTCTTATATCATGGATCGTAAATGACAATGGCATCCACCATAGGTTGGTAATAATAAAACTGGTCGACGGTGGATGATATATCTAAATCATACCACTATCTAATCATTGTTAAGTCCACATTATGAGCCATTTCTTTAGATTATAAGGAACTAAGAACTGAAGGCTAAACTCCAAAAGTTGTTCATAGTGTAAAAAAGTGACATTTGCTTTTTTCTTTTTCTCAAATCAAGTGGGTAGGAATACCATCATCTTCAACATCCTTACTATCATCCTAACCACCGAAAAAATAATTTTTACAACCAATTTCGTAGTTTAGCTTTTGTCTCCTATCTTTTTCATATTGACACTATATAAATAAAGTCTTTATTTTCTATATAACATTATAACTCATTTTTTTTACAAAGCTCTACGTAAACTTTGATCCCAACTAAATACTTCTTTATCTAACAATTCCCCCACTTTCAAATGCTTGTTGCAATATACACAAATGGTATGATTCTTCAATCAGGGAACCAATCTAGCATGAGCCTAAGTTAGATCATTAAATTTTCTTAAAACAACTTAATTATCGGGAGTACTTAAACTCCCCTCCATTTTATCTACAAAAATAAATGAAGACGTGTCAAAATTAAACTAATAAATTCAAATTCAAAAATACAATTTTTGTATATAATATCATTAAATAACTATAAAATTCAATATTCAATTATAACCAGTTTCAGATTCTAGATAGAATCTATCTTATGTCTTTCTTTATGATAGCACACATCGTAACCAAGACTTTTTTTTAATGACAACACACATTGAAAAAATGTACTTAAAACACTTACAATTTCACATTATCTTGAGCAATGGTTATTCTCTCGTCAATTCACATACCATTTTTTAGTATATATTCAACTATCCATAAGATAAGATGATAAATGTGTATGTTATATCCATAAGATAGGATTAATATTTGTAATATTATTTCCTAGTGATAATAATGAACAATATAAAAATACAAATATTTAATTTTCTTAACTCAATTACATATATTAAATGATTTATAACTATATATTGAATCTTATATTTAAATGATTAATCATATTTTAAATACCTTTAGTATAAAAATAAATTAGCAAATGATACGTTTCATATAAATTAATTAACAAATCAAAAAATTAATAAATTAATTTTAATGTCATTGTTATGATTATTAAAATAAAAATAATATGAAATATCAAATAAATAAAATTTCCTTTCTTATGAATTCACAATTCCTAATGCTTAAATGTTATTGAAACATATACAGATTACACATCCAATTCCAACATTTAAGTAGCAAGCCTAATGCATATTTTATAAACAATTCACAAGCAACCCAAACACAATGTAATTGCAATCCCCAGCAGAAACAAACATCAATAAATACGCAAAAAAATCAGACAATTTATCTACGCATGATATATTATCAATTATTTTTTATTTTTTAATACCGACTGGTCAAACACTTGGTTTGATTAAAATTTCGTATTAGATTTTTTTTTCTACTTTGGTCCCAACATTTAGGAATTTATATATGTTGCCTGCAATTTTTTGATATTTCAAGTACTGGCCAGTACAAGCCGATATCATCCGATATCGACCAATATCCTTAATTGGTACGGTATTAAAGATTTGATTATCATTTCCGATCAGTATGAAACGACACTTATACCTCTGGATTAATTACGTTTTTTTTAATTGAGAACGAGAGGATAATTTATTCCTTGTGATTAATTTTGATGTGAAATTTCCATTTTAATTGGTTCAAAATGGTGAATATAATAACGTTTTAGGTAAATTAATTTGAACACCATCTCCCCAATTAAAAGCGGTACATTTTTATTAAAGTGAAAGCTCAGTTTTGTATTTCCAAAATAAAATGGCCTCCTCTTTACAACCCATTTGCAACGAATTTCAGAAAATTTAAATTATCCTATTGACTAGGAAGGAAAAAAAAACACATGAATTTTCAGGAAGCATTTATAATTTGTGAAATAAAATAACACTTTAAAGTTATTTGTGGAAATTTAAAAAATGAACTTTATTTCCATGAATTAAATTGAACTTTTGAAGTTTACAAAAAAAAAAATTCTTTCTTGTCCAAAAATAGAAACCACTGTTATGTTAACAATAATGTCAATGAGGAGCTAGAAGAACTCAAAGATTGCTGCTGGGAAAGGATTGCAGGACAGAAATGGCTTCTTTTCGAACTTGGTCCCTCCTTATTTTCCCAGTCGATGTGAGTGGAAATGGCTTCTTCCATAAAATGAATACTTTTGGCACTTTGAACCTGCATAAAGCTCACAAGTTGACAAAGCACATATAAGCCGAAGCTTTCCAGGTCCGCCAACAAAGGTCTAATATATCTACCACAATTTACAGATACTTTGACCTGAACAGAATAGCCATGCAGTGAAATAAGGAAATGTAAGCATATACCCAGTTAAATTCTTCTCTCCACAGAAGCTTTGGAGAATTTCTTTGCATAACACTTGTTTATTCTCAGCAAAGGCCAAGCTACTGTTGTCTGTCCATTGCCAACTTTCTCTTAATCTAATGCATGCAGTAACCTTTTCGGTCAGGCGACGATCTGGGATGCCAACGGTAACAACAGCAATAACTCCTGGATGTTTTAAGAGGATTGCCTCTACCTATATATGTACAACCAAAAGAGGTAAATGTCTATTAGAGTAGGGAACAGGAAGACATAATTTCACAGATTATAATTCAATGAGCTAAACTCATTTGAACTGGTGCTATACTAAATCAGGAACAACCCTACAGACTGTAATTTTCCCTGAGATCTTTATTTCATTCGGTTAAATGAATAAAGGATACCAATTAGAGGTAAACACATCTATTTTATTTATTTGTTGAACATCTGTTAACAGATCATCATACATAGAGCAAATAATTAAAGGCATGCATGCAGCTCACCTCTTCAGGGTGAACATTCTCTCCACCACTCTTGATTCGGCCGTTTACACGGCCAACAAGCCATAGGCTACCACATTCATCTATGGAACCAATGTCACCTGTATCAAGCCAAATTTCATTTGTAGAATTTACTGCATTGGCAGGATTTTTTTGGTCCCAATATCCAAGCATTACATGGGGTCCTCTAGTCAAAATTCTTCCAGTTTGAGATGAATTTTCAGACAAAATCTTTAACTCAACGTGAGGTGCAGGCTTGCCAACACACACACCAGATGGTGGTTGATAAACTGAATTGTCCTTTCCATTACAAAGTCTTACAGAGGCATGAGTGGAGGCTTCAGATGTTGGAGAGTGGAGAGTCTTAAAGGTTAGTGAGGAACAAGTCTCCGTCATCCCTTTATAATACGTAAAGAATTAGGAAAAAAGATTGAGGAGATAATCAGTAAACATGGAAGTTAGGAAGAAATTTACATCCCCCAACTGAGAAATTACTTCTACACCATTTTGCATGCATGCATTTGATTGCAGACAGACTGAAAACATACGAGTCTAGCTGACAGTGAATTAACCATAATTCAAAAATAGTCGAGGGTTGTTTTAACCAAAATGTCTGGAATTACCAGTTCACACATGTATCGTATGAATGATGAAATGGAATAATTTCATGAGGTAAATATTGACAAATTTGGAGTAGCTTACAGCTAGAGCATTCCTCAACTGACTGTTTTCCTTTCTGGTAGACAAGGTTGTACTATTCAACGATTATTCTGTTATAGAAACTTCTTAAGATCTTAATGCCTTGCTGAATATCTGACATATTTACCTCACTTACTGCATGCACGGTGATCTTTTGAGCTATCTCTCTTTTAACTGATTTACATTTCAACATTCAGAGTTGACAACTGTTTACATTTTTATTTTTGAAGACAAGCATATACAAAGGTTTATTCTACACATATCTTTCAACGAATGTGGCATTTATAACTTTACGAAAAGATCATTTAAAAGGTTACTCATGCCTACGTGGTTGTTGAAAACATTATCCAAGAGAATGGAAGAATGAGAAAAGATCTGTTACTAACCATAAGCTGAAAGAAGCTTAGCTCTTGGGAAGATTTTGGCAGCATCTTTTATCAGCTCATCCGGTAAAGTCCCACCACCATTCAAAATTTTCTTCACGGATTGTCTCCCTGCCCATGTTTCATTTTCCCTGCCCAAACATACCTGAAACTTTAATTGAGTACACTACGAGTGAACATTATGAGTACATAATTAACAAGTCCAGCTTGTAGTCTAATACTCGGTGTAAAGAAGGGGACAAAGGAAAAAGAGACAACGGGGTACAACTTGAGGGCATTGGTAGACTTTCAGAATGTATGCTAACAAGCAGCTTTAGATCTAAAAGATCTCAGAAATATGGTACTTGCTTAATATTAAGGGGGAAAAAAAAGGAAAGAAGCAAGATATGAAAGACTATAAACCAGAGGCCTAGACAGTGAGGGCATGGTATGTTAACCCCACTATGAAAAATAAGATGAGAAAGAATCCAGAACTAGGAAACGTTAGAGCATTGCTAAGTTATGTTGAATGGACAGGTCATTATTGACAAAGTTATAAATGATCTAACAGAATTACTATAATTAGAACATCAGTAAGCACAATGCTTGATATAGAAAACTTCTGCTTAGCTCCAAATAACTTACAACCTAAATTATATTACACATAAGGATTCAATTATATTCTTACCTTGTTAAGGAAATCAAATCAGACAATATTGCAGGAACTGTGATAAAAGAAGTCACACCCTGTTGCTCTATAGAATCAACAACTAATGTAGCTTTAAACTTAGGTATAAGGACATGGCGAGCTCCAACCATTAGCATAGCCATAGCTGACGAAAGTGCACCGATGTGACACAATGGAGCAGTATGCAAGTAAACCTGCAAAAGTCAAACTAAGAATCTAAACAACTTGTTTGAACTGTATGTATAACAATACTCTCCTCATAAATAGATCAGAGACGTAGATATTCTCAAGGATCTTGATTGTTTTGAACTTCCATATCCTTCTGATAGACCTTAAAATTGTTGTTGAGAAATGTTAAGAAACAACATACATCATCCTCAGTGTAACCCACAATAGCAACTTTTGCTAGGGATTGTAGTATCAGAGATGAATGGCTTATGATAACTCCTTTTGGCCTTCCAGTGGTTCCTATAGCCATAACAAATATAGCCGAACAACAATTAGACAGTTTGGATTAAGGTTATCTCTTTTCTCTTGACATTTTAAATAGCATTAGTCACAGTTTTTTTAAACGGCTTCCACACAAGAAATAGCAGATAAGAAAATCAACAAAAGAAAGCTTGTACCTGAGGTAAAGCATATGATAACAGCATCGTCAGGCGCCCAGGAGTAATCCAGTGGAGAGGACCTTGTGATATGCTTTCCAAATGCTTCAGCCATTGACACTGGCAGAATGAAAGGCAGCAAGACTATAAAGTCGATAAATGAAGAAGGGAACAGGATGCAACTCTTAATTTTCACTGCAGATCATGATGCGTTCTTTTATTATTATTATTAATTTGTTCAAAGACACTACATACTCTTTGTTGATTTTAGAACACCAAGGGCAGAGGAATCCAAGAAAAAATGCCACCTCAGAGATGGTATAGCATTACTCCTAATCAATGAGCACCAATGGCTACAGCTCTCGTCAGCCACCAGCATGACTGGATTTATTGTTGAAAATGCCGATTTTGCCTCTTCAAAGTTCTGCAATTTGAGAAATTGCAACTTACAGGATATAAAAAAACCACCACAATAGTTGTCGCAATGCAAAACTGAGGGCTCGGGCAAGGTTATCGTAAACAAGCCAGGAACTACTGTCAACTTTGCTATGCTCCACGTAAATGCATTTGGTATGGGAAACGCTCTGACTTCACACACATCATTTTTTATTTACAATTCCAACATAATTATTTCTTAGGAACTTTCAGGTTCCAATAAATAAAAATCTCTTAGTTACAAGTCAAGCAAGCGAAAATAGCAATAGCCCACATACCCATCTGTAATTGAGAGGAGCAACTATGCCTCCAACAAATGCAACAGCTAGTAACCACTCCAAGTACCATTCACTGAAACGACGGAAAGACAAAATGACTTCATGAGGACACATATACGTCAACCATATACTTAACGAACTCTCCAATCTGTTGAAAGAATTTCGACACTCGTGTCCAGAGTCGAGATCAATCGGCTCAAACCCACATTTCAAGATTTCCCCAAGAAGGCAAATCTCACAGGGTCCAAATAAAAAGATGGGAACATTGTTTTAGTAAAGAATTTGAAGAAACACAAACCTGTTAAAACCACAAATGGCCACAACCTCACCATTTCTAAGGCCAAGTTGAAGGAGTTGGTTAGCCAGACGCAGAACTTCGTCAACGAACTGCTCCCCCGTTTTCTGTCGTTTGCCGGAAATTGTTACGACGGAGGTTCGTCGCAGAGTGGACAAACGGCTTAGGCACTGGCAAATGTGGGCCTTCGAGTAGTAGTAAGCCATTTGCGAGGAGGGCAAATATCGTAAAGACAACAATGTATTTATTGAAGCTAGTTTCGGTTTGGTGTAAGAATTAGGAAGAAAGCTCTCGTTTTGAAAAGCGCGGGTTATAGAGTTCCAAGTGTCAAGGAGCAGAGCGTTATCTTATCCAACGGCTTATTGCACGGTATCTGGTTGGATAAATTATGTCTGTCCAAAGTTGAGTTTTTAGGATCCTTTTAAACCAATCAACGCTCACAGTAACAAAAGGACAAGCAGTTTCGAAGGCTTCAAATAATCATTTTAATAAAGTAATTTATAACCCAAGACGTCAGTGAGTTCATAAGGGTCTTTTCTAGTTTAAATGGGATCGCAGGATTAAACCGTTTTTATATATATAACCATTTAAAACTTAAAGTCAGAGTCCAGTACTATAAGAAGGAGGTCCCAATCCTATGTTTTGACTCTCTCAAGTCACAACAATATCACTAATTCACTATCAATCATTTAAAATAAAGTGAGAGTTAACCTTAACTTGCCTGCAGGTAGTAATAAATGACTTTAACGTTGGTGTAATGGATGTTTCAAAGAGTTAAAAGTTAGTGGAAGGATAAGTTCCAAGATTGATTTAACGTTATAAATTAACGATGTAGACCATGTGGTTAACATCACGTGCTTATAAATAGTCTTGAAATATTTAAGTGTATTTTTATCTTCTATTTTTTTATTTTCATCAATATATGTATGTGTTTAAAGTACTCTAACTCAAAAATTAGGAGTAAAAAATTTTACGATTTTGTATTCTGAATTCTGAGTATAATTTACCTCACTTAAATTTATATGTGGTTTAATTTTCCTTCTCGTGTAGGCCCGTAGGTTCATTTTAAATTCTAATATGGTATCAGAGCAGGTTGCTCTTATGTTAGTCATTAACCTCTCGAAATGATAGATTATGTCACGTGTTAGACTCACACGTGAGAGAGGTATGTTGAAATATAAAATGGGAGTTTGTCTTACATTGGAGAATGAGAAGAAAGAAAACCAACATATAAGTCTAGTGGGCTACTCCACCTATCACCAATTGATTTTAGGATGGAACCTCACTTAAATTAAAGTTTTTGATTTTTTAATGTATTTTGAGCTTATTAAATATTTGAATATGTTATAATTAATTTATAATTTGTCATTAACATGGACATTATATTAGCTTATTTTTTAAGTATGTTAATTTCTTGTATTTTTAGAAATTAACGTGTCTCTATCATTAAAATTTGCTCTTTGTTTTTTTTATTTTTAATATTAGATATTAAATTTTGCTATTTATTTTTTTTCCTCTATCACAGA
>JANPWT010000007.1:24881035-24893721 GCA_024678245.1 Erythroxylum densum
TTACCATCAAGCTCTCTTGCAATGTTTGTATTGTTCTCTCTTTGATAAGTTTTGCTGGAGCATGGAAATGGTGCAAGTCTAAATGCCTAATGTTGGAGGTATGTTTTCATAATCTTGTTATGCTCTAAATAAAATAGATCTTAGTTGTTGAATGTGATTTAATGCTGCATTTATATTAGCAGTGGGGACTTCATCCATAACTGATGGTATAATAATCAGAGGATCTTGAGAAATGTGAAAACTTTCTCATTAATTCAACAAGAAAACATACAAGCTCTTATATACAAGCTGTTCAGCACGTGAGCAACGCATTCCATTTAACTAAATAGTTAAAACTAACTAATTGCCTAATTATATACAGCAACAAACAAACTAAAAATGATGATATACAGTAATAGATTTCTCCAATGGAAAGGAGCTTTGCAAGAGCTTTAACTCTGATGAGGTTGTTGCTTATGGTGTTGCAGTCCAGGCTACTATTTTTAGCGGTGAGGGTAACGAGAAGGTGCAGGATCTCCTTTTGTTGGATGTCACTCCACTCTCCCTTCGTATTGAGACTGCTGGAGGTGCCAAGTCTATGAAGGTGAGAGGACAAGGACTAGGGACAACAACTTGCTTGGTAAGTTTGAGCTCTCTGGTATAGAGGTGTACCACAGATCATTGTGTGCTTTGGCATTGATGCCAATGGTAGCTTGGACGTGTCCGCCGAGGATAAGACTACCACTCAGAAGAATAAGATTACCATCACCAATGACACGGGAAGACTATCGAAGGAGGAGATCGAGAAGATGGTTCAAGAAGCAGAGAAGTACAAGTCTGAGGATAAAGAGCACAGGAAGAAGGTGGAGGCCAAGAACAGCTTAGAGAACTATGTATACAATATGATGGTAGTTGCACGATACACAGAGCTATCATTTGTAGGTGCATGGTCGTGACAGAAAGAACGCCGGTCGTGCACTGCTGTCTGATTATTATTTAATAAGTATTATTTATTAATTAATATTGGATTATTAATTATAGCATTATTTATTGTTAATTATTTTTATTTATGTTATTATTGATTATAAATGATTACATGTTTTTTAATATTTCTTATTATTAAATAATTGTTTATTATGTAATTATTATTATTATTAACTATAAACTATTACATGTCATCATTATTTATTAAATATTATTAATTAATTTTTGATTAATTATTATTTCATTATTAATTATAATATTATTCATTATGAAATATTTTAAATAATTTTATTTATGTTATTATTAATTATTAATATTAACTGTGCATGTTATTATTATTTATTAAATATTTTTATTTATTTTTGATTAATTATTATTTAATTATTAATTATAATATTATTCATGATTAAATGTTATTAGTTATTATATCAAAAAAAATTAGTTATTTTTATTTATGTTATTATTAATTATAAATTATTAATTCTTATTGTTAATTATCTAATTATCTAGTTATTATATTATTATTAACTATACATTAGTCACAATTGTCCTTATTATTTATTAATTATTATTGGATTATTATGCATGTTATTATTAATCATAAAATGTTATTATTTAATTAGTGTGACATGTTAAGCCACACCCGTGAACATACTATTATATGACTATATATCGCTATAATACATATATAAAAGTTTGTATATTAATATATTCTAATTATATTGATTAATACATATATAAAAGTTTGTATATTAATATATTCTAATTCTATAAATATTTTTAAATAATATAACTTATTTTCTGAAAATGATTGTAATTTATTATTTACTCTCAAGTCCTAACAAATCTATTCACTATAATTAAAGATTCAATTTTCTTAAAATAAAAAATTATTTATCATGATAAAAATAAGAAATTATTTTCCACAGTTAATAATCAGAATGGTTAGCATTTTTTAGGATCTATTACTATTTACCAGTGCCTTGGTTGTACTTGTACATAAGTTCAAAAATATTTTACTGTTGACCAAACCATGGAAATGGTTTTTGACACGTGGGTGATTGTTGCCTATTATTTATTATATACAAGATGAAGTGACGTTTTCACGGGAAGATGAACTTGCTCAAGGTTTAGAAAATGGAGCCAAAAAGACCTGCGTTTTGAATAAAAGAGTAGGGATCTCGTTTAAGTGAATAAGATACGAAAAGACACCATTTGGGTATAAAAGAGTAGGATCTTCCGAGATTGTTCTAATAAATATGGCTTCTCCTCACCCTCAACCGCCGATGTCAGTTTCCGCCGATTTACCGGCTGAAACTCATCTTACTCTGTGCTCTTCCCAGTCGAAGCTACCTGCTGCGACTCTGCCTCCGCCCCAGATTGCGGTTGCTCACCGTAAGTATTGTTTTAAACCCTGAACTGAATTTTTAATTTCAGAACTTGATAATTTTATCTTCTTCTCAACCTCACCCATGTGCATCGGCCATTGCAGCTCCCGGCGAACCTCCAGCCGAAATTCATCTCACTTCAGCCTCTTCCCAGTCGGAGCTAAGTGCTGCCACTCCAGCTACGCCTCAACCTCAGATCACTTCTTCCTCTGACCGTAAGTATTAAAATGGAGTTGTTCTTATTACCTAAACTGAAATTTGAATTAAAAATCGGTACTTTTATCTTTTCTCAGAGATCCCCGAACTATTTATGTATAAAACCAAGCTGCACCAATATTTAAAATCGTCATCTCTACCACTGCCAGTTTACTCAACTGTCGATGAAGGTACAACTTGCCATGAGCCGAAGTTTAGGGCAAGTGTGATTGTGGATGGAGAGAAATTCACTTCTCCAAATACATTTTCTCGTCGAAAAACAGCTGAACATGCAGTTGCTAAGTTTGCTTTGGAGTGTACACTGAAAAGGATTAAAGAAAAAGGTTGTCCTCGTATTAATCAAGAGGTTAGTATTAGTAATTTTTTTCTTAATTCTATAATTTTTAGGTGTTCGAATTTGGAATTGAGGGTGAAAATATGAATTGATGTTCTTGTATTAATATTCTTTGGAATGATAATAAAAGGTAATAAGTTTTTTGTTGTGATTAAGTGTATCATTACTGGTGCTTTTAATGGTTCTTAGAAATATCGTGTCATTGGAATGTTTGGTTTACGTGGCTTGCTTTCCCTTGTATTGACTTTGCAATGTGATTGCAGCATACAGTGTTTTGCAAGTCTATCCTTCATGAATTTGCAGTCAAGATGAAATTGCAAGTGCCAATTTACAACACCGTTAAGACACCAGGATTGCTTCCTTCTTTTGTATGTTCTGTGGTTTTTGATGGTTTAACTTACAGTGGGAAAATTGGTAAAAACAAGAAAGAGGCTGAACGATTAGCAGCACATGCTGTGATCCTCTCTCTTTTGGGTATGCACTCTACATAATAAACCAAGAGGAACTCGTTCGATTTATAGTTGTTTGCATGATTCTTTTTTCTTTTAGTTTCCAGTCCATCATATCAGTTGAGTGTTCATCTTTTAAAATCTTGTATGTTTCTTCTACGTGGTTATTGTTATGTCTTTGTTTTAGCAGACTCCAAGTCTGGGGAAGCTCTGTCTAAAATCATCAGATCTAAAAATAAACTGTTTGCTGCATTCGACAAAGTGAAGGGTGCAGCATCTACCCAAAGGGACACTTCGCCTATGGAGGTCGAAGCATGTATAGTACCGAAACTAATGAGTGCAGAACCACAAGCCACTTCAGGAATGCTTTCCTGTCAAAGTGAATCTAGGATGCAACTACCATCATCCGAAGAGATCAGTTTTCCAATTGAATTTATGCAAGAAGATTTGATTGATGCTGGTCCAAATTGTTCGAAAAGACAAAAAATAAGCTAAAGAGAGTCTAACAAGAAGATCTCTGCTGTTTACTGGTAAGTCCTACTTCTTTATTAGAGTGCTTTATGAATAAGCAACATAGGTTGATATTCGCCAAAAAAATACAAGCAAATAATTGATGACAATAATGCTTCATATAAAATTAACACTATATTCATTGTATGACAGAGAAAAAGACACCTGCTCTTGAAAGGTCTAGAAGCTCATCTCTTTCAGGATCTTGTAGATTTCAAAACTTCACAATGCCATGTAAGGATGTAAGTTTTTTGGGAATGTACCAACTGATGTAATCCAAGGATCTTTGTGAAGGAACAAGCAAATCAGGAAATCACTAGATATATAATACAATGATACGGATTCATCTGCTTTTGTTTTGAATTTTAAGCTTTATTATTATTATTCTTGAATGTATCGACGATTATTTGAGAACATACTCAACGAGGATGGGATGTTAAGACGATCACATTACCACATTATTGGAGGCATCACATATCAAAAACATTTTAACCATTCATTTTGATTCATTTCATACACAATCATATTAAATCACAAATGTCATTACACTTCAGAGTTCACTTATACATTTGACAATAGGTGAGAAATTTGATGCATAATGACTAGAGATATCTGTAGGTACAATTGATCCTGACCGTTAACTCATGTCCAATTGTAGTAGATATACTCCAATTAGTCTAACTAGATGTTCTCTGAACTTAAAAATTAACGTTGCAATTTTACCTTTCATGCCTTTTGATGATGCTCCTGCAACTAAGTCTTAAGTTCTTTAAGTTCTATAGGTGTAATCTTATAAGGAAGAATAGATATAGTACCAGTACCTAGAACTACCTCAAAGGTGAACTTCGTCTCTCTATTTGGTGGCAATCTCGATAATTCATTAGGAAATATATCTAGGAAATTTCTAACAATGGGAATATCAAGTAATGTCTACTCAATTATAGTATCTCTCATATAGGTTAGAAAGACCTCACATCCACCTTTAATCAGTCTAAATGTGCATATGGTTGAAATCAATCTAGCTGGCATTGCTTGACTAACACTTTGAAATGTAGCTCTCTGTTGATTTGGAGATTCAATAACAACCTCCTTGGTGTAACAATTTATCACAGCCTTGTGGTAATAAGCCAATCCATACTTAAAATAAGGTCTTAACTCCTTATACTGTAGTACTATCAAATTGGCTTTTAATTCAACCTGGTCAATCTTGATAATACATCCTCTACATACCTTCCCAATCATTGTATTACTACCGACTGGAGTACTCACCTCTAACTCGAACCCTAACGTCTCTCTCTCACACACAATGCAATTGAGATGCTAGCTATGGGGTAATAAATGAATGAGTAGATCCTGGATCTAATAATGCAAATGCTTCAAGGTCGAAGACATGTAATGTACCTACAACAACATCCAGAGAACTCTGTACCTCCTATCCGGTGATAACAAAAATCCTGGCCTAAGACTATGGTTGATAATTCTGTACCTCGATCCTGGGTACACTAGGGCCTGTTGAGGCTGTCTTGCCTCTACCTCTGTCTCTCTGTCCAGCTCCACTAACTCTAATAGGTTGGGCAGCCGTCTCAGACACTGGTCCAATTGCAGTAGCTATACTCCAATTAGTCTAACTACTACAATCACCTGCAATCTAGAACATAACACACTCCACTAACTCTAACAGGTTAGGCAGTTATCTCTAATTTGGGGGGTTTAGAATGGAATGTAAAATAATACACTATATTACATTATAAACCCTTCATCCAAACAATATTTTACTATATTACATTATGAATCATTCAATCCCTCCCAAATAACAATTTTTCTAATATTACATCCATTTACATTCTATTCTATTATTAACCATTCTATTCCATTAAAAATTTTACTTCCAATCAAACATAGCCTAAGTTTGTTGGTTGTGGTCAAATATGACACACTCCATTCAAATTTTGTTGGATGTGGTCAAATATGTCAAACAAATTTTATGCGTTGGGGTAAAAGTCTTGTTCGAAAGATATATTATTGTTGGCAAGCAGTAAGTATGTGTAAAAATTTATATGCATAATGCAAATTTGTCATAAGTCCTAATATTTGTGTTTATATCTTTAGTTTGTACGTCTTATGCAATTTCATAGCTTAGTCGTTCGGATGTAGGTACAAAAACAATGAAGATGTAAGTTAGAAAAGCAAATGTAACTATTATGTTTATTGTGACTCTTTTTATCTTTTATTCAATCACCTACCACTTTAATATTCAGTTGTAAGCTTTTCATATTGTAAGGAAACTACAACTATTACAAGGTTTTACATTGTAGAAGTAACTGCAATTATTACAAAATTCCATCTATTAATTATAATTGCATTTGTTTCTTTCATAATTACTTATGCTCTGGTTTAGTTGTTTTTTTAGTAGTGTAGAGGAAGGTATAAGAGGATTTCTTCTTCTTTTAAGGCTGCCAAACCTACTATGGAACCTCTCAATATGAGTATAGCCACAAGCCTTTACATGTTATTCCTTACTTTTTAAACATCTTTATAATAACAAGAAAATAAGAGGACGAGCATATTCAAGTAACATGAATGTTTATGCGATTGTGTTAAGAGAGATAGATTGAATATCATCTCTTCATAACTTTAAGGCTTATTAAATACAAAGAAAAAACTTAAATCCTTGCCATTTAGATAAAAGAAATACTTGCACTTGGTCACCCTTTCTCACAATAATGTGTATTTTTATTGAATTTGAATAGTAATAACTTGAAAAAAAGTAAATTATTAAGATTGTTATTAAAACTATTAAGCTATCAAATGATCTAGTTCTGTAACATCCCGTTTTCTCCATGTTAAGAGTTAGAACACTAGAATACTGAATATGAGAGATAATATTGAGAAAATTAGGAAATGCATTTCATGCTCATGGATAATATTAACATACACATACGTGAATTTAATTTTTCTGTAAACGTTTTAATGATTGCTCATGCACTCATTTGACATTTTTTGAGTATAAATACTTTTTGAAATGATTATGATGTGAATAGTGAATATATTGTCTTGAAAATTGATTTGGCGAGTATAATTATTGATTTAGAATTTTTGATGAACATTTGGAAAATTTTCTGAAATTATGAGTATTTTTGGACTAGAAAAAATGCCAACCGTTTCCCAAATGTTGACTGTTGGCACTCTCTGAATTAAATGTTTTAAATTCATACATAATGTTACTATATGGATGTATTTGCTACGTTTGGCAGACAATTTGATGTACGTGCTTGAAATCATTTATTTGCTTGTTCTCACGTTTAAACTGTGTTTCATCATTACTTTTTTAGTTATAGGTTCTGTCATTCATTGGTCATTGCATGTCATCTTTATTTCATTTGAATGACTAGAAAGTAATTATGTTGGCACTATTCACAAGCAATTAATGATATTTAACTCGAGCACTTATTCAAGGCATAGTCCATGCAGACCTGAAGTGCTTTATGTTACTTTTTCTAAAACAATCCTAGGGAATTGTATAAGGCCTTGAAAGGTTAGATGAACCCTCCCTAAACACAAGAATGGGACTAATGATCATCACAAATTAATTTAGTGGGGATTACATTCTTCTCACATGCATAAATTGTTTTGGTTTTATAATTAAAGTCGTATCAATGGGGTTTACCTTAACACCAGGAACCCCACCCTTGACTGTTGGCACATACATCCATGTAAGTAGCAACAATTGGTATGTTTGAATACCTAGGTCTTAGAGATGTGTGTTAGTACAAACTAGTACTATGGAATGCAAGTGTGATATAACTTTATTTTAAGAAGAAACATGTGCATGATCAACATCTATAAACCGTATAATATCTGTACATTAATTTATAATATGTAACAACAACACTCCCCCTTGAGCTGGAGAACAGATGTTGACCATGCCCAGATTGTTACTTTGGACAATCTGAATTTTTTGTTCATCCTAGAAACTACCTACAATTCATACATGTTTCATTCAACAAATCATGAAGGTTAATGTATAACTTACTTGATAAAACTCCAAACTCTTCAAAATCACCATGAAACCTAGCCTCCAAGCTTATATGATCATCAACTCTTCTAGGAGGAATAGGTTAGCTTTTCAGCTACAAGATTATTCGATAGAAAAGTCATATCAACAGGGTTTACCTTAACACCAACAATGCTCCCCTTGAATTCCTGCAATCGTATTTTAATGATTATAATTCTTTAATGCCACTTCAACCAAGTTATAAAGATCAACCAATTGCAAATAGTTTTCTCTCCCAAGTTACATATCATGGATCTCCACCACTAGATACTTGTGACTATGAATCATTGACATTAAGATATGTTCCTCATATAGTCAAAAGATTCACTATTTAAAATTCCAACTATCAGAATGGTTCTTTTCATTACAAATAACAACTATGAATATTGAGTACGGTGCAAAATGCTTTTAAGGTTAAAAAAGGCCTCCCTTCTTAGGCATACATTGCACTAGACTCACCCACTCACTATCTGAAATTGGGTATATAATAGCTGCATCTAAAAGCTTCACCACTTCCTTCTTCACAGCCTCTTATATGTTTTGGTTTAACCTTATTTGCCTCTCCCTTACTGTCTTGCATCCTTCTTCAAGGTTAACCCTAAGCATCACCACATCGGGCCTAATCCCTATAATATCATAAATTTGCCACCCTATGGCTCTCATCCTCTTCTTCACGATCTCTACCACTTTCTCTTCTTGCTCAACATTCAATTGGTTAGAAGTGATAATGGGAAGGGTGTGGTCCTTGCCTAAAAATGTGTATCTCAGGTAAGAAGGTAAGGGTTTTAGTTCTAAAGTGGGAGACTTTACAATATAAGGTGGTGTGGGTGCATCCTCTCTCTCTAACTTCTCTTACTTGTTTGTAACCTTCCAAAAATATCACTTTGAGCACCATCATTTCCAAGGGGTAGATGGTATAGTTGGTCACAAATAATGCATGCGACTCATACATTGAGACATTTCCCTACCCCAAGAGAGAGGTAATAAAAGAGACAATAGAAACAGACAAACTATAACACTCCACTCTCACAGGTCACATACCTGACATCCTGAGTGATATCCGAATATGTATCCCATGAGGGCGGCATGTTAAGAAAGTACACGGTCAAAACTCATTGCAAATTTGTTTTAAACAATGTATGCAAATGTGAAAAAATTGATAATCAATTTTGGCCCAATTTATTTATAAACATTTTCAGTCACAAAAACCACAATCATTATTTAACTCATTAGAGTTTCAATAGCCACTTGGTCCCATTATAGAAACAAAATATTCGTAGTCATAATATCATTACATTTCAAGATCATCTTCATATACATTGTACAACACTTATGAGTACACTTTTGATACAACATAATGAAATACATACGCAGGCACAAACTGATCCCGACCTGGAACTCTAACTCGAATACAGTGGCTAACTCCAATTTATCTATCTAGAGATATTTATTAAACTTGGAAAGCTATGTTGCAATTTTGATGAGTTTTGTGAACTCAGTAGAGTAATCATCCTCGATGGTTCACTCATGGAACAAAATATAATTATCATAAAATCACATAGTTCATACAGTCATACAGTTCATTCAGTTACACAGTTCATATAGTCACACAGCTCATATCAATCTTTCATTTTATTGCAACTTTGCAAGTCATTCAACGAATTTTGATCATATATTAGTGCTAAAGTGTTGTAACCGGGTGCCTTTTTCAATCTCCTGTATCTGTTGTAGACACTGAGCTTAGTATTCAGTGGGAACCATAGGCTCTACCACATAGTTTTAAGCTCTTTTAGTAATAGTCTCAGTCATGTCATAAAACAAGATCAATTATATCATACATATGTATCCATACAATTCAAATTCACTTGATTAGCACTAAATGCTATCATAATAAATTGTTTCTCAGTCAAACTATTCAAATATGAACAACAATCACAGAGCTTTGCAAATCATTCAATAAATTTAAGTCATATGCAGATGTTAAATGTATGAGACTCACATTCATTTTTATGTTGTTGTGACTGTGTGTTTTTACAGTATCCCAAATCATTGGGTTCAGTTAGTTAGTCTATCCCTTATCTATTGTAGATACAAGACTTAGTAATCACAGTGAGCCATAGGCTCAAACCACATATGCAGGAGCTTAAAACTCTTGTCAATAATAATTTCAGTCTCAGTATCAGTAACAAAATTAGTCACAACTCCTTTATATTACATGCATTGGAATGAAGTGCATGCCGTAATTCAGTAATCAAGTTCAATGACTTTCATTTGCATGTATTATGCTAGAATATCGGTCACAGTAACAATCATAGTAGCTCTAGTCATTGGACTAGGTCAGGCATTCAACATTTGATGAGAATTAGAATATTCAGTTAGGCAGTCTCATTCACATACAAGTAGCACTTCCAATATTATTTCCATGAATCAAAAGCCTCGGACATATATTGTCCGAAATTCAGTACACAATCAATCAATGCAGTTCAGTAATATATCAATACAATTTTGTAATGTACATAACAAAACAAATAAAGTGAGACCATCTTAGGTTACTCACAATATGCTCCATATAGCTATTACCTTGATGTCCCAGCAATGTCTGCACACTATCGTTCAATGTGCTCTTCTATAACATTTAACGCATACACATATCACTATTTTGCACAATTATGTATTCATTAATGCACATTCATGTGTACAGAATATATACAATGCATGTTCATGACAATCTAGGCATCTTTTCATTATTTTCACAACATTGTCATTCATGTATCAAAACTCACCTAAGTATAATGTGTACTAGGGTGTGCTTCTCAATAAGACAATTTGAATCCAATTTCATAACCTCATTGATCATTTCAGATTTTTCTGAAACAAACTTTTGGGTCAACATTTCCTGATTATTTAGACCAGGTAAATGGAGTAATTTGGTGACAATTCCTTCTAAAAAATTGTTCCTCTATGTCTTAAGTTTCTAACGACACCAAAACATTCAATTTGGTCCATTACTCTATGATTTATGTTCATAATACCACAGACTGTGTACATTTGAAATTTTGGCTAGTGCATGATCATCCATTAAAGTTTTACACCTCATATATCTCAATTACAATATCCAAAAATTACAAAATTTATACCAATTTAAATCTAAGAGAATAAGCTACAACTTTTGTGAAGACACCTTAGTCTAATTTGGCCTACATAAATATAATTTATTCAATAACAACAGGATATGATTTATGTCCCTGGTAGTACTACAGCCTAAGCCAATACTCAATTTCATGCCAAAATTTGAAAATCTTAAAGATAGAATTAAAATTCGACTTCTTCAAGAAAGTTGTAGAAATATGTTTCTAGTTTAATCTGAATTAGGAACCATCTCATTTAGAGATTCACAGTTCAAGTTATAATCGAAATACCAAAGCAAGTTCAGGGAAAACACTTCATTTGTCATAATCCAGCATATTTCATCATTTTCTTCCAGCTTTTTCCCAAAATAGACTTTCGAGTCAATGTTTCATGGTCATTGTGACAATGAAAATGAAGGACTTAGGCCAAACATTTTTCTAAACATTGGTTCCTTTATGTTTTAAGTTTCTACTGACACCAATGTTATGCAATTTGGTTCAGTATTTTGGAAAATTATCCCTAAATGACTACAGACTGTTCACAAACAATGATAAATTCTAGATACTCAACTTCAAGCCAACTTTTGACACACTTAGTGACAAAAATTTAAATTTGACGCTTTCATGAAAGTTGTAGATATAAGTTTCTAGTTTAATCCGAATTTAAATTCATCCAATTTGGATACCTATAAGGCAAGATATGGCTAAAAAATCGAAATTTATCCAGTAGAATTACTCATCCGAACCGCTTTCCAACATGTATCAAACCTCAATTTTTTCCCATTTCAGTACAAAATTGATCCATATCAAACATCAAACAACACGTGTTATCATAGGATGCCAAGTTTATAATTCCCTTACCTTACTAAACTTCAAATTCAATGCCAGGAATCCGGCTAAACCAAGCTTCCAAACATCCAGCACATATCTAAGTTTAAGGTGTAACTTTCAACACCAACTAGATAATATTACATAAAGTTATGACTTACTTCTTGATGAAATAACTTACAAATATGATGATCCAAGCTTCAGCAAAGGTCCAGAAGTTGAGAGGGGGAGTAGGAGAATTCCGGTGGAGAGAAGGGACTAAAGTGAAGACTTGCTCCAATAGAATCTGCCACATTCAAAGCTAGGTGTCATGGAATTAGAACAACATATGTCTCCATGCATGAGCTTCATGTGTCACTTGAAGGAGCTACCATGTGTCAATGATACATTAGGTCATATGTCACACACTTAGTGTTGTCATTTGTTAATGTATCAACTATGTCATTTGTCAATACTTTAACCAGGCCAAATGTCACTAACTCATAGGTTAATTGTTCTAATTTTCATGTACCAACTTAAGTTGCCACTTAACAACTTGTCCTAGACCAAATATACGTTTAAATATCTTAATTCTCTAATGAAATCAATTAATTCCAATTCACTAACCATTATCCACTTAACCAAAAATTCAAATCATATGTTTTTCATATTTTAATCATTGCAAAATTCTAACTCCTATCACACATGTACTTTCATAAACATTTATTATTTCAACTAGGGTATATTTTGGGGCCTTACACATATAAATATTATTTAAAGTATATTAAATAATATGCAAAGCACAATATATTAATTATTATATAATTTTAAACCATA
>JANPWT010000007.1:24914862-24927764 GCA_024678245.1 Erythroxylum densum
ATCCAAATAGACACAATTTAGGTCTTACCACACTCATACATATACTAGGGCTAATACTTAAAAATTGCAGCACTTAAGTCTTCCTTTCTAAGTAAAATCACTCATCCATAAGCATTCAAAATCAAGTTAAAAACACTCATTCATACTCCTTCATCAATTCATAACTAACCCTCACCTAACACCCATTAATTCAAGCCATATTAGTCATCAATTTAAGGTCTCTATAATCATCATAAACACACCATAACTCCCATTAAATGCATCAACAATCATGATTCATTTAATGCACAATTCAAAGCATAATTCAAGCTTAAATGAAAACTTAACTTAAACCTTACCTACTTAAGCTTTTCCCCCTTCAATGCTTTAATCCTACACCAATTTCTCACTTTCTCTACTTTCTTCTACCATCAAACATGTATCTCCTCATCATAGCAAGAACACAACTTAGTTGGAAGTAGAAGAACTCTTGAATGTTTGGAGGAAGATGAGGAAAAGAAGAAGAAAATCAATGGATATGGAGAGGAGATGAAGGTTTCGGATGAGAAGGTTTTTAAGAAGCAAAAATCATCTTTTTCATTCTTTATTAAGGCAAAACCGTGGGAGATGGGTAAGGGAGCAATTAATGATAGCATATGATGGCAAAATATGATTGGTTCCAAAATTAAAGAAAAGTCAAAGTAATATTTCTTTAATCCAGATCAAAAACTAACCCAACCAACTCAAATGACCCTAATTTCAATCCCAAAATAATATACCCAATAATACAGTGTCATTGGGTAGAAATTTTCGCTACCGAAAATCGACCGGTTCGCCACTTGGCGATTTTTCCGGTCCGGAAATTTTCTCCGGAAAAATCCAGAAAAATTCCTAAAAATTCCTTAAATTAGAAAACAATTTATGGCGCACTCAGAATAATTTTTCAAATCCGATAACCCCATTAATCACAATAAAAATTACATTAGGCACAAAAACCGGGAATGTCATGTATGCATGTGCGGTAAATTCCTGTGCACAATTGTGACTATGCAGCAACCCTATTATACATGAGCAGTCCTATAAAGTCCCAATCTAGCCCATCCTATGCCAATTTACTATTCTACCCTTCTAATTGAGGGTGGGATGTTACATCTAGTTGGTTGCTCACTGTCATGACCGTGCATTTCAAGATACCCCCTCTCTATCATGATTGTGCGTGCACTACCTAATTTCTCCTCTTGGTCATAATCGTGAGACCTTAATTGTCTCGATGCATAGGCTATCACCTTGCCATATTGCATCAACACACATCCTAATCTTTGATGCGAAGTATCACTGTATACCACATATCCTTCAGTTCCTGATAGAATAGTTAACACCGATGCTATCATCAACTAATGTTTCAAATCCTCAAAACTCTTCCAACAATCGTCATTCCATCTGAAAACTACATTCTTCCTCGGAATTTTAGTCAGAGGGGCTAAGATCAATGAGAATCCCTTGATAAATTTCCAGTAATATCCTGCCAATCCTAGAAAAGTCCAAATTTTTGATACATTCTTTAGATCCTCCCACTTCATTACTACTCATTACTACTTCTATCTTCTTCGAATCTACTTGTATGCCTTGTCTAGTCACCATATGACCCAGAAAAACTATTTGGTCCAACTAAAATTCACACTTATTGAATTTGGCATACAAGTGTTTCTCCCTTATAATATGTAAGATCACTCTCAAATACTCAGCATGCTTTTCTTTGCTATGTGAATACACTAAGATATCATCAATAAATGCAATTACAAAACGATTTAGGTAGGGATGAAACACCTTATTCATTAAAGCCATAAATGTAGCTAGGGCACTAGTTAATCCAAACAGCATTACTAAGAACTCATAGTGATCATACCTGCTCTTGAACGCACTTTTTGTTACATCAGTCTCTGCTAGCTTCAACTGATAATGCCTAGATCTTAAGTCCAACTTAGTAAACACTTGAGCTCCCTGTAACTGATCAAACAAATCATCAATTCTAGGCAACGGGTACTTGTTCTTCACTATTACCTAATTCATTTGTTTATAATATATGAACAGTCTCAGAGTGCCATCTTTCTTCTTCAAAAATAAGACTGGAGCTCCCCATGGTGATACATTGGGTCTAATAAAACTCTTTTCCAGCAACTCTTGTAATTGACCCTTCTATTCTTTTAGTTCCATAGGTGTTATCTTATATGGAGGAATAGATATAGGACCAGTACCTAGAATTAAGTCGATCGTGAACTCTATATCCCAATCTAGAGGTAAGCTAGATATCTTAGTGGGAAACATATCCAGGAATTCCCTAAGAACAGGAATGTCCTGCACATTCTGCTCAGTTCGGGTATCGATGACGTGGGTCAAATAAGCCTCATATCCCCCTTGTATCAACCTCAAAGCACTTACGAATGAGATCAGCCTGGCCAACATTGCTTCACTAATACCTCTAAAAACTCTTTTGACTGATTGCGAGATTCTAATACCACCTCCTTAGTATAGCAGTTTATGATAACCCTATGAGTAGTGAGCCAATCCATACCTAGGATAATATATCTTCCTTAACTATAGTACAATCAAGTTTGCCTCTAATTCTGCTTTATCAATTCGAATTAAACACCTCTTGAACACTTCTCTTATTATTATGGTACTACCTATCCATGTACTCACCTCTAATCTATACTTCAACAGTTCTCTATCGCAATGCAACCTAGATGCCAGATGTAGTGTGATAAAAGAATACATAGATCCAGGATCTAGCAATGCAAATGCTTTATAATCAAAAATCAGTAATGCACTTGCAATGACATCCGGAGAATCCTAAGCCTCTTGTTTGGTCATTGCATACACTTTGGCTTGAGACTGTGGTTGGTTGCTTTGCACCTCAATCCTGACAATAGAATCTCAGAGCTCACTTTGCCTCTACCATGGACTCTTTATTCAGACCCACTAGCTTGACTCTGCTGGATAGTAGTTTCAGTTACTCCTCCTCCTCTCATACCAGACTGAGCTTCAACAATGACAGGACAATCTCTAATTCTGTGCTCAAGTGAGCCATAATGGAAACAAGCTCCTAATAATGTCCAACACTCACCACCGTGCTTCTTCCTACAGTGCTCACAATTGGTAATTGACCCGACACTGCACCTCTTCCATTACCAGACTGTATGAAGCTATCCTTCTATTTGAACCCTAAATGTTTTGATCTAACTAGTGGTAAAAAAGATTTGTTTTAGTGTTTACTCAATCTTCTGCCAGAACTACTCTAAAGTTCACTAGGCCTCATCATTCTAGACTCCTACCAATACTTTACTTGTCCCTCTCTCAATATCTGCTCAATTCTAATCGAAATAGCTCTCAACTCAGTGAAACTACTCAAGTTGGTGATTGCTAGCCTTGTCCTGATCTCCAGGTTCAACCCATCTTCAAATTTTTTACACTTATCTTCCTCATTAGGAATTAAGGTAGTAGCATACCCCATTAGCTCATTAAACTTGATCGTATACTTTGCTACCGATAATCTGCCCTTCTTTAGATCTAAAAATTCCCTCATCTTTCTATCCAGGTCAATCTTGGGCATGTAATTCTCCTTAATGACCCTCAAAAAGTCTTTGCACTTTAGGTTACAAGGCCTGGTGGTACTGTCTGGAACAGTCTTCTACCATTGGTATGCTGGGCCTTACAATAAGGAAACTATATAGTCGAACTTCTTGTTGGACTCGCAGTCCATCTAGCTGAAAACTCTCTCTATTCTCTCTAGCCATCCCTTGGCCTCTACAGGGTCTGTACTTCCATAGAAGTCCACAACCCCTTACTTTCACAGTTTATCATACCTCATTTCCCTTCTCTCAAGAATTCTCAGAGGCATTCTCTTAGATCAGGCTACAGAAGACTCTTTACTGGCTCCTACTAATTCTAGGTCAACTGAGTGTCCCACTTGATCACATATATCGGATAACCTATAATAGACAATTAATTCAATTACTATCCGCATTTCCCTTAATATTTCATATTTATATGCTTAATCTATCTCTATGGATGCCAAACTATGCTCTAATACCAAACAATGTAGCACCCCACTCTTATAGGACATGTACCCGACATCTTGAATGATATCTTAATATGTACCCTAAAAGGATGGCATGCTAGAGCATTCATATCACTAACTTAATCATGGCATCATCATTCACAGCGTAAATATCACAATATTTAAAAACCCAAATTCCTCATTTCATTTCATTAAAAATCGAATATACATTATAGTTTTACAAAACATCCATTTATGAACATTATCAAAGCCAATTAGAGTTTACATCTCTTATATTCAAAACACGATACATAAATGAGGAATTATACAAAAGTTCTAAACTAGATCCTTTAGTCTCAATTGACCAACCTTGGATTCATTTCTTCTTTCCAAAAGTAAAAAAATTATGCTTCTTCTAGAGTCTCTTTGTCACTAGTATCCTCTCTCAATCCTGAAATGTCAATGTTGCCATTTTGGTGAGTTTTACGCTGTGAGTTAACTATCCTCGATGGTTCACTGAAATCATATAACACATCACATCATATATTCACATAATTCACATAATTTCATTTATCATGTAACATCACATATTACTTGCTTCACATATCTTATTCAGAGCAGACAAATAGATCATTTTGATCATTTAAAACATACATATCAATTATAAATGCAATGCACATAAGACTCACATTCATTTAATAATTTGTTGTGACTTAGCGCCTTTTTACTAGCTCATATCCCTTGTGAATACCATGCTTGTTTCAAATAATGTCCTATATCCCTTAGTGGATATCGGGTACATTCACAACTGAACCAGAGGTTTTTATCACATTATGAGCTTTAAGCACTTTTTTGGTGGCTTCTCCAGTCATGACAACCTTTAGGTTATCATGCATTCATGTAATGAAATGCTTCACATTCACATTCACATTTATCATTAGACCTTGGTCTAGCATTCAACCTAAATCTTGAGTATCACTTATTTCTTAAAATTCACATACAAAGAGCACTTCCAATATCTTATTCATGCATCAAACGCCTCAAACATTCAATGTACATAATCAACACAACCACATTTACAAAATAATCAATATAGAATTTAAATCAAACAATTATTCAAGTGAGACCATCTAGGTTACTCACAGTTTGCTCTAGAAAGTTATTGCCTCAAAGTTCCAGCAACGTCTGGATGTGGTCGCTCAAATCTCTCTTCTAAATCATGCAATACGTACATATTTACACACATCACAACTTTGCACAATTGTAAGTATTCATTTATGCAAAAATGTGTAGATGGATTATGTACAATGCATGCTTAATGACAATCCCAGGTATGTTTCATTAACTCACATCACATGATCATTCATAAATGAAAACTCATATATGTCTAATTTGATCTTAGGTTTTACACCTCAATAATCCAAATTTATTCTAAGTTCATTGCTCAATCAATCATTCCAGTTTTTCTTAAAACAGATTTTCGAGTCAATATTGCATGATCATTATGACAAAGAAAATGAAGTATTTAGGCAACACCGTCTTCTAAACCAATGTTCCCATATGTCTTAAGTTTCTAAGGACACCAAGTTCTCACAATTTGGTTCAGTATTCTACAAGTTATACATAAAATACCGACTATACTCAAACTGCAACAATACTTTGTACTTAACTTCAAGGCAAAATTTAAAACTCTTAGAGATAGAATTAAAATTATATTCCTTCATGAAATCTATATCCCTATGTCTCTAGTTTAATCTAAACTTAAAATCATTCCATTTGGATATCTATAGATCAAGACATGGCCAATATACAAATGCTTGTTCAATGAAAACACTTCATTTAAGAAATTCCAGCACACTTCATCATTTTCATCCTAAACTCACCAATAAATCATTTTAAATCCTTTCATAATGAATTCATATGGCCATGAAATTTGGTGGAGAGGAAATACAATGTGTGAAGAGTTTGTGGTTCAAATTTTAAGTCAATCGGAGCTCCGAAGAAGAAGTTATGGTTAAACAGTGAAGGATGTTCAAAATTGTCGAATATCACTGCACTCTCACTATCACGATCATAGTTGTGCACGATCGTGCATCTCCAGTTGGTTGCTCACTATCACGATCGCACTTTTACATGATCATGCATTTTTGGATGCCCCCTCTCTTTCATGATCGTGCAGCTCCTTTGAGGTTCCCTCTCTGTCATGATCGTGTTGAGATGATTTTTCGTTTCGGCCATATCTTGATATTTAGATATCTAAATGAGATGATTTTTTGTTTCGATTAAATTAGAGACATACGGCTACAAATTTCTTGAAGAAATCAAATTTTAGTTCTATCTTTAAGAATTCCAAAATCTGGCTTAAATTTGAGTACATAGTACTATTATATTTTAAGAACATTCTAAAATGTTTTAAGTATAACTTTCAGAATACTGAATCAAATTGTATGATCTTGGTGCCATTAGAAACTTAAGACATAGGGGAACAATTTTATAGAGAAAGTGTGGCCTAATTACCCCATTTTTCTTGTCAGAATGATCATTCAAAGTTGACCCAAAAGTCTGTTTTTAGAAGAATTTGGAATGATCAATTGAGTTATGAACTTAAATTTAATTTGTTTTATTAAAATGTAAACCTAAGTTCAAATCATACGTATGTGATTTTGATATATGAGTGATCATGTGATGAGAATAATAGATATATATCTGAGATTGTCATTAAGCATGCATAGTACATAATTCATATATACTTATGTGCATAAATGAGTATTTATATAATTGTGCAAATTGTGATATGTGTAATTGTATATTGCATGATATAGAGGAGAATTTTGAGTGTCAACATCTAGACGTTGCCGAGACATCGAGGCAATAGCTTTCTGGAGTAACCTGTGAGTAACCTAGACGGTCTCACTTAATTAATTGTTTGTTTTAAATTATGAATTTGATTGTGTTGATTCCAGACTTTGAAAGTCCGAGGCATTTGATGCATGAATGAGATATTGGAAGTGCTCATTGTATATGAATTTGACTGAAATAAGTGCACTAAACAATTTTGTTGAATGCCGGACCAAGGTCTGATGATAAATGTGTTCTGAATGTGAATATGAAATCATATGATTGATTGAAAATATGAGAATTTGATGCAATTCATTACATGAATGCATGAAAGATAAAGACAGTTGTGATTAGAGTCGCCAATAAAAAGAGCTTAAAGCTCAACATGTGATAAGAGCCTTTGGCTTAGTTGTTATTTTACCTAGTATCCACTAATGGATATGGGACATTATCTAATACAAGCTCAGTATCCATAAGGGATATGGGTTAGTGAAAGGCACTCGGTCATAACAAAATAATAAATGAAAGTGAGTCTCATGAGCATTGTATTTATAATTGATATGTGTATTATAAATGATTGAAATTATTGGTATGATTACTTTGAATGTGATATATGATGCTACATGATAAATGAGATTATCTGAATTATGTGCTTGTATATGATGATGTCTTGTATGAATTGAGTGAACCATCGAGGATGGTTACCTCATTGAGTTCGCAAAAATCACCAAAATTGCAGCGTTGACATTTCAGAACTGAGAGAGGACACTAGTGATAGAAAGACACTACAAGAAGCATAGTTCTTGTACTTTTGGATAAGAGAAATGGCTCAAAGGTTGGTCAGTTGAGATTGAAGGATTAGATAGAAAGTTTCATTTTGATGATGTACATACTCGGAGGATTTTGTAAAAATTTCTATATACGTATTCAGTTTTTTATGAAATGAAATGAGGAATTCGGTTTTAAAATATTGTGATATTTATGTTTTTATATGATGATGCCATGATTAAGTTAGTTATGTGAGTGCTCTAACATGTTACACTTGCGGGGTACGTATTCAGATATCATTAAAGATGTCAGGTACATGTCTCAAGAGAGTGGGGTGTTACATAAATACTCTACGGAATGATACGTTAGGAAAATAAAAAAAAAACTTACTCTTAGACATCGAGCATATCATAAGCATTCAAAAGATTTATTTAATAGAGTTTATTCTAAAATTTCCATCTATGTTGACATTTCCCCTATGAAAAATATAGTTTAGGGAGGTCCATACATCATTTCTTCTCATTTCTTTCATTCGCATAAAAGGTCACATATATCATTATAAATCAGAATTCAAAATATACATTACACATCAATTTAGATTTTAATATTAGTATAAAAATGTATATCATGATATGGGATGCTAATGGAAAAGACTTTAACTAGACTCTACAAATTTAGAAGATCCAACCTTTGAGCCATTTTGTCCCTAAAATGTAAGTACTAAACTTATATTATATCATTTTAGTAGTTAGAACTCCCCTGAACCTGAAAAATAATTTTGTAATTTTGATGAGTTTGCAAACTCTATGAGTTAACGAACATCGATGCACTCACACAAGTCATATCATAATAATAAGTTATATCACAATTTATTACACTTCAACATATAAGCTAGTGTTGTAATCACATCACATTCTCCATTGACTTTAGGTGTATTTCGCTATTTCAAATCAGTTTAATTAATCATTTCAATTCAATCCTATTAGATATGTAGGGATGCAAATGTAAATGCATAGGCATTTTCATTTTCATTTTGTTTTGTTATGATCAAGTGCCTATCAATGCAATCTGTTGTCCCGTACCTCCTGTGGGTACCGAGTTTATGGTTGGCTCATACCCCTTGTGGATACCGAGTCTATGTTATCAGAGCATCATGCTCTTTTTCATAATTTTGAGCTCAAGGCTCTTTCCTACACATTAGTCACTCTGATTACAACTCCTTTATTTGATCATGCATTTCAATATGGTGAGATGCATCATTTCATGTGCTATGCTTTCATTACTTTTCATTTGTGTGTGCTCATTCCATATAACTAACTCCTTAGACCTAAGTTCGGCATTTATCAATCAATTATACACGCATTTCATATAAAATGTACAATTCATACAAAAGCACATATATGCGAGTTTGCATCTAAGTTGACTCACAATACTCTCCAGAAATGCTATTGTCTCGATGTTCTAGCAACGTCTGGATGTTGACGATGACCTTGCTCATCTATCGTCAGCAATGCATACACATATAGGTCATAAATCACTAACTTGTTTATTCATGTTTTCGGGTATGTATTCTTATGTATAACTCTTGACTATTCAATTCCACATTTTATCCATTATGAGTTGAGTTTTAAATTAGCACCAACTTGGTATCATAAAACCTTTAAAATCACTTATACATGTTACCATATCCAATGTAAATCAATCTCTCCACTATACGTGTATGCAGTGTGCTTATATACCCTAAGACCATTCAAACATTACAATTTGTATACTATCATTTTGCAATCAGGTTATACTTCTGAGTAAGCATGATTTACTTCAAATTCATCAACCATACATTACTCTTCTCCTTGTACATTTTCATGATCAAATAGCCTTTTATATCACACATAATTGTTACTTTAAATATGAAAATTTCAGCAAATTAGATATCTTAATTCACCAAACTTTTTCTAGCAATATGTATTTATACATTTACCAAATTCTCATTCATAACTACCACATGTTCTTCAATTCTCATTCATACATACTTTATACACATTATACATGTCCTTAAGATCATATTTGCATTTAAAGAACACATTTATTCCTTTAACACATCATAATTTCTAGCTTTGAATACAACCACATCAAAACAATCCATTCTTTAGTTTATGTCGTCAATTAACAACATGTCCTTATCATGCTCTTAACCAATTAATCAAAAAACAATCTAAACTCATTTCTAGCCGTAATTAAGTCCAAATACACCAATATAGATTGAATTTTCTTAGCTAGTTTGATATGTACACAAGGCTGAAACTAAAGTTCCAGAATTTGTTATCAATATCACTAATGTGTGTAACTTTACTTCCTTTAATATTTCAGAAATTTTACAAGCTTAGAGACATCACTATCACCTAAACTTTTCCAGATTTCATGTTCTTTAAAGTTTATTCATTTCAAGTTAATTCAACTTCCATATTTGTTACACTTAGGCTCACAAAATTCTGCTCACTTTTTCCTTTACCATTCACTTTTTACAATCACACCTACAACCCTAAATTTTCCATAGTTGAAACCTTTATATCACCTATCTTTAGCATGAATTCCTCATCAATTATACTTCAAATCCCAACTTAAATCATTCATGCAACAACCCATAAGCTACTATTTTCGTACATTCAAAAATAGGACAGAAAAGTAACCAATTCATTCTTTATTCATTTTTTTCCAGCACATCATTAACACAAACAACCCATTCAATCCATCCCTAATTAGCCATAATAAAATTATGCTAACATGTACCACAATAGATTAGTGTTTCACTTACTTGATTAGCTTGAATGCCACCTCAAATGTCAAGCTTGCTTAGCCACACTTGTATGCAAGAACATTTCAACAACATTGAGGTGATGAGTTCGGCCATGACTAGAAGAAAAAGACAGCAGTACATGTAACAATGTTCTACCTCTATAGTTATCTTTATGGTGGATTTTGCATGGGTTTTGGAGTGATAATGTACATAACTAAGGCAGAAATTCAAAGGTGTGAGTTTTTTTTTGAAACGTTAATATGTGCACTCAGCGCATATTATTCAAATCCAAAGATAAAACTTCATACAGAAAACTTGAAGGGCATACCCCCCACTCGAAACCAGACATAGAATTAGCCGCCCTAGCAATCATATGGGCGACCTGATTCGCTGATCTCTTAACAAAAGCAGTAGAAATAAACTGATGCCCGTGAAGAAGAGCTTGACAATCCTGGATAATCGTCAAAAAATAGGAAGAAAAAGTTTGTGCGGTGTTCAAAAATTTGATAATTATCTGACAATCCGTTTCCACACAAATCGGAGAAAAAGATAGTCTTTTGATCCAACTTAATGTTTCCCGAAAACATAACGCTTCACCCATGATGGGATCCCTCCATCCTGGCACGAGTATTGACTGTCCAACGCAGTTTAGTCCGTTACAGTCCCGAATCGCCATTCCTAATCCATACAAACCAGAGGATAAAATCGCCACATCAACATTGCATTTAAAGTGGTTCGGTGGTGGGGCTCTCCATTGAGGTCGAGTTTGTTGCTTGGTTGGGGATGTGGGTTTACTTCTTTGTTGTGCAGTCTGCCAGTCGGAAAGTGTGGTTGAAGCTCTACGAAGAATGAAGGATGGGTGTTGCTTCTTTTTATGCCAGACGACTTCATTTCGGTTGGTCCACAAACTCCATAAGATCATGAAAATTTGCTCCTGTTGTGCCTTAGGAAACTGGACAGAATCGATGCAAACCCAGAGTGCAGTGTGGTCGTATGAGGCAACGTCCAGTTCACGAAATAAAGACACCAAATAGAAGTAGCAAAACTACAACGTAACAAGATATGAAGTTCGTCCTCTGCTGCATCACTGCATATAGGGTAGTTGTAGGTTTCGGCAATGAGAGGGAGGAGATGGAGAGTATACAGCTAGAAAAATGACAAAAGAAAATGACCATGGAATGTATACGTCATATAGAGGACAATTGTCATGTATTAAAGTAAGACACATGTCCCCTTTGTAGATGGTACATATGTCCTTTATGACTGCCATATGTCACTTAATTCTCTAAGCCATATGCTACTCATTTCATAGGCTTAGTCATCCCAAATCTTCACATGTCAACTTCATTTTGCAACTTTCATACCCCAAAATATGTCAATTTAATGCACATAAATTCTTTGTCACTTTATTTTCATATTTCTAAATCATGATTCATATGTGTATGCTAATATTATGCATGTGAATGAAATTATAAAATCATATCCTAAATGCACCAAATTAATTATATAATGATGTACCTCATGTTTCTCTGTATATTATGAGTAAAAGAAAGCTTCTAACACTCTAACCCTTAGTTGTTTTAGAGATCGACAATTACAAGTAATAGTAGTGGGTTTTTCTTCCAAAAGTGTCAAGTCAATATCCAACACACCCAAGTGGAAATTGACTTGTTCGTTCCATTCAGAGGAGATCAAACCATTAAATACAGTAACAGAAGAAGCTTACGAATAAAGGGAAATTGTTGTAAATAAATATAGATACTAATAATTAATTTTATTATAAATTCATATCAAACCCTAAAGTAAACTATAAAACACCTTTGGGTATATACTACAACACACAATCATAAATAAATGCCACTTTTCATCATTATCAAGAAATAAAATTCTTAACCAAACATATATGTCATCTTTGGATAATTTCTTCAATGATGCTCATTAATCATAGAATAAATGATTTTCCTTTAGGCAAATCCTAAAGTCCTAATAATCAGTGAACATCATTTATTCATCAATGAGAGTCATGAATAAATAACTATTTTATGCATGATATTTTAATCATTTTAGCTTGGTGACTTTAGTGATCATAAACTATATATTCTGACTTCAAATCATACACATAAATCATTTTTTTCATTTTTATGCATATAAGACAAAAAGACAACACATATTAAATGCATATAAGACAAAAGACAGCACATATTAAATGCATATAAAACAAAAAGACAACACATAAGAAATATAGTTATGGGTACATCTAGGGAATCACATATTGTGAAAGAAACACATAATATAAAATTCATAGCAATATGGTCATACTTCTTCATATTGTTACAAGTGTTGAATTATATCTGTAACATCCCATCTCCGATAGGAAGGGTAAAATGGTAATTGGGACGGGTTAGGAGTGTATAAATTAGTCTCGGCATGTTCATGCATAAGAGGGCCTCCATATGCACATACATT
>JANPWT010000007.1:24927864-24945846 GCA_024678245.1 Erythroxylum densum
ATTTCACTATTCACATCATAATCACTTAAAAAACCATATACATATACATACATACATACATATATACATATATACATATGTATGTATGTATTCTTGAGCATAGCTCTTGACTATTCAGTTCCACATTTTATCAATTATGAGTTGAGTTATCAAATTAGCACAAACTTGGTATCATAAACCCTTACAAATCACTTATACATATTACCATATCCAATGTAAATCAATCTCTCCACTATACAAAATAATGTGTGCTTATACACCCTAAGACCATTCAAACATTATAGTTTGTATACTATCATTTTGCAATCAGGTTATACTTTTAAATAAGCATGATTTACTTCAAATTCATCAACCATACATTACTCTTTTCCTTGTACATTTTCATGATCAAATAGCCTTTTATATCACACATAATTGTTACTTTAAATATGAAAATTTCAACAAGCTAGATATCTTAATTCACCAAACTTTTTCCAACAATATATATTTATACATTTACCAAATTCTCATTCATAACTACCCCATGTTCTTCAATGCTCATTCATACATGCTTTATACACATTACATATGTCCTTAAGATCATATTTGCATTAAAAGAACACATTTATTCCTTTATCACATCATAATTTCCAGCTTTGAATACAACTATATCAAAATAATCCATTCTTTAGTTTATGTCGTCAATTAACTACATATCCTCATCATGCTCTTAACCAATTAATCAAAAAACAATCTAGGCTCATTCCTAGCCTTAATTAAGTCCAAATACACTAACATAGATGGAATTTTTTTAGCTAGTTCGATATGTACACAAGGCTGAAACTAAAGTTCCAGAATTTGTCATCAACATCACTAATGTGTGTAACTTTACTTTCTTCAATACTTCAGAAATTTTACAAGCTTAGAGACATCACTAACACTTGAACTTTTTTAGATTTTATGTCCTTTAAAGTTCATTCATTTCAAGTTAATTCAACTTCCATATTGGTTACACTTAGGCTCACAAAATTCTGCTGACTTTTTTCTTTACCATTCATTTTTTACAATCACACCTACAACCCTATATTTTCCATATTTGAAAACGCCTTTATATCACTTATCTTTAGTATGAATTCCTCATCAATTATACTTCAAATCCAAAATTAAATCATCCATGCAACAACCTATAAACTAATGTTTTCATACATCCAAAAATAGGGCAGAAAAGTAATCAATTCATTCTTCATTTATTTTTTCTAGCACATCGTTAACACTAACAATCCATTCAATCCATCCCTAATTAGCCATAATAAAATTATGCTCACATATACCATAATAGTTTAGAGTTTCACTTACTTTATTAGCTTGAATGCCACCTCAAATGTCAAGCTTGCTTAGCCACACTTGTATGTAAGAACATTTCAAGAACATTGAGGGGATGAGTTCGGCCATGACTAGAAGAAAAAGAGAGCAGTACATGTAACAATGTTCTGCCACTATAGTTATCTTTATGATGGATTTTGCCACTATAGTCATTCACATAAAACATAAGGCTCAATTTGTTAGACCATATCTAAGCTTTATATTTAGACTTCTCTTCCCATTACTTAAATCTATAATAGCAGTGGGTTTTTCTTCCAGAGTTGCCAAGTCAAGATCCAACGCACCTCAGTGGAAATTGACTTGTTCATTCTATTAAGAGAAGTTAAAATCATTAAATATGTAACAAAAGAAGTTTGCAAATGAAGTGAAATTGCTGCAAATAAGCATAGATACTGATAATTAATTCTATTATAAATTTAGATCAAATGTCAGAGTATATTATAAAACACCTTTAGGTATATACTACAACACACAATCATAAATAAATGTCACTTTTCATCATCAGCAAGAAATTAAAGTTCTTAACCAAACACATATGTCATCTCTAGATAAACAAATTATATTTAACTTAAGAAATTCAGTTTCTTTAATCATGCTCACTGATCATAGAATAAATGTTTTTCCTTTGGGCAAATCCCAAAGTTCTAATAATCAATGAACGTCATTTATTCATCAGTTTTCCTAATTGTCATTTTATGAGTGTCATGAAAAAAAAAACTATTTTATGCATGATATTTTAGTCATTTTAGCTTGGTGACTTTGGTGATTACAAACTATATATTCCGACGTCATATCATACATATAAATCATTTTTTTCATTTATATGCATATAAGACAAAAAGACAGCACATATTAAATGCATATAAGATAAAAGACATCACATATTAAATGAATATAAGACAAAAAGACAACACATAAGAAATATAGAAATGGGTACATCTGGGGAATCACATATTGTGAAAGAAACACATAATATAAAATTCATAGCAATATGATCATACTTCTTCATATTGTTACAAATGTTGAATTATATCCCTCTGCGGTTGCATTTATGGACAGTGATTTTAGATTTCAACCACGTATTTCACAAAGATGATATAGAGGCAAATTTTCATAAGCAAATCATAGGCGGAAGACATCATTCATCATAGATAGGTTCTTCAACAATAATTATTTACTAGTTGCGATGGAAAATTATAGGTTTCTAAACCTGGCTCTGATATCACTACAAGAAATTGATTTTGTCTACATTATAAAGGATCTTGAAACCAATAATTTTCACATACCTGAATTTGATGAAGAAGACATGATGTTTGATCTTGATATCAATTACCTTCTTTGCGTAGAAAAATTGGTTTCTCTCCGATTCTCCCTTTTTTTTGTTTACACCATCTTTTCTTATGGATGCATAAGTTTTTTTTAAACGTATAAATTACGACAAAGAGAAGACCAATTTTATGTGTGCCTTTCTTTTAATATGATACATCCATCAAGTATTAATATGTAATTAATAAATGGATGAAAATTTTCTATATTAATAATTTTCCTAATACAATTAGATTTGAGTAGTTATATATTAATAGGAAGTTATTAACCTCAATCTCTAATTTTTAGGTAGCTGAAAAAATTGCCTTACCATAACTTCCAACAAATGATTCATATATTATTCATGCACTCCATTATTTGTCCAAAACACAAAAATATGTTAATACCATTTCAATCTAAATCTAAATCTATTATTTATTATTTATTGAATATTTAAAATTTAAAAATTATATCATTTTTAATTTATTATGTACACATTCCTCATTTTAAAAAAATATATTTCAAAATAAAAATTAGAAACTATTTTGTTAAAAGTGAAAAATAATTTCTCTTAACCCTAGTTAAACATACGCTAAGATAATAAATAAAATCCTTTATATGATTAATGTGAAAATTTTTGTTTAATTTGAAAGTAGAGGATAAATATATTTTGATTGAAATTTTAGGACAAAAAACAATATTTTATATAATTTATAAGAAAATAAAATAATAAAATATTTAATAATAATGCATTAAACTTTATTCTTATTGGATTGTTATAAATTAATCTTTTATATATTAAACCTTAGTAATTCATACTCTAAATTTATTTTAGTATAACTAAGTTCTTATTCTTATCTTATAATAATTGTTACTTTTAACATTTTATTAAGATTTGTTAAAATAAAAAGATTATGAACATATGTTAATATTGAAAATTTAGTCATAAATATTAAAATATTATTTTAATTTTTAAAAGTTTTAATAATAGATTTATAGCTTTTTAACTTTTTAATGGAGCATTAAAATAATGGACCTGTCAGTCGCCACGTGCGTAGTGGAGCTCTAGTATTCTCGAATTGCCACGTGCGGATGGTAAACAATTTTGCCCGTGTAAACCTGTATTCCCTCCCAAATCGCTCCGATTCAAAACCCAGCCATCTTCTGTTCTTCCCTTTTCATGTCAACGGAATTGGGCAAATGCCAATCACTGAAGAACAGAGGCAGAGAGCTGAAGCAAACCGATTAGCAGCCCTAGCCAAGAGAAAAGTATTCTCAGAATCCATTATCAACCAACAAAGACAACAACAAAAGCAAAATCCTTGGAGACTCTTCAAGTGTCGAAAGCTCCGTTCTGATCTCACTCCCTGTACCCATGACCCAAGGTCTCCTCCTTTGATCTCGGATGGCCCAGATTCAGGGACCCAATTTGCTGAAAAATTCTTGGTCAGGCTTGAAATTTGCTCCCCTGACTCTTTCTCCGTCACGCCCAAGGCTTTGCAGGGGTTTTCTTGTCCAGGTGTAGAGGAGTGCTTGAAGAGATTAGCCGATTGTTTATCCAATGTAAGTGGAGGGATGAATGTGACTATCTTAATTAGTTAGGGTTATTTTTGCTAAAATTGATAGTTTTGAATATTGCTGTTGATTGGTTAATTAAAGTACGCTTTTTGTTGCCAGTTTAAGTAACGTTACTGATTTCTGTTTTAGGTGATGCCATCACATTATACTCAAAATCATGGAGGTGGAAAGGCTTGTGTATATAAGCTCAGAGATTATGATGCAGTTTTAAACAGTTTAAAGAACTATAAGGGCGTTGAAATTGAAAAGATACCTTTTGGAACACTCAATGTCATCCAAAGACTTTCTCATTCCTTTGATATAGGGCGGTGGGCACCTTGCAGGCCTGCACATTTAACTGATGAAAAGGTTGATGAATTGATTGCGAAGTTGCCAAGGAAGCTATTAGATGCTTTATTGCCTTTCCAAGTCGACGGCTTACGATTTGGTCTGCAAAGGGGTGGTCGGTGTCTTATTGCAGATGAAATGGGGCTAGGGAAAACACTCCAGGTAATTGTTTTGTTGAAAGTTTCTTGGTGGTTCTGATGTAAACCTGTACAGCTTAAGATCATAATCTCGATGCCAATATGAGCACAATAGTTCATTTCTTTTTCATGTCATAGCATATCCATATTGCATTTTCTTGATGATTTTGTCAGAGGTTGATGCTTTTTATTGTCAAAGGTGTAATTTTTGGATAAGAGATGATTTGTGGTTATCTTGGCTGATTCATATACTATATTAGAAAGCATTTGATTTTTAGATACAGAGTTAAGTTGATAGTTTGTAGTTTTTGATAATTGTCTTAGAAGAGGGTGCGAACACATAACCTTTGTGTACGTAATTTGTTTTCAGGCAATAGCTATTGCAGGGTGTTACATAGATGAAGGTCCTATACTTGTTGTTTGTCCAGCTGTTTTGCGGTTTTCTTGGGCAGAGGAGTTAGAGAGATGGCTGTCCTCATGCTTGCCCTCTGAGATCCACCTTGGTATTGATTTCTCTTATTCAGCTTCATTTTTCTGCCCTTTTGTTTCATTTCTTGTGTTATCCCTTTGATTGGAGTAGGGTGGTTGGAGAGGCATGTTGATTTGAGGAGGAACTAATCTCACTTAATAGAAGAGTATCTTGTTCTACAATGCTCCAGAATTCTAGTGCTGTGCTAATTTAATGCTATATATATGGTTTTGTTCATGTAGTAGACTCATAAGAGGAACTATCTAATGCTGGCCATAGTAACAACTTAAGTCATGTAACTTAGTTTTTCATCCCTATTTAGTTTTGTTGGATTTGGAATCTTCCTTGCATTCTTTTTATGTGTCACTTAAGTCATTAACAACGTAGCAAAGGATCTCTCTCAAGTCTCTCGCTCTGTCTTTATTGCTCCAGTTCACACTCAATTCAATTCAAGTAACCTGCAGCCTGAAATTAGATAGGATTTGGATATAGGCCTTTTGCTTTTATTCTGGCTCTACTTTTGGATTGTATTAAAATTTTGTACTTCATTGTTTTTTTTTGGTCCTTAATTTTGGGCTTTTAGTTTCAACTCTTTTTTTTCTTGTATGCATTCGTGACTAATTTTTCTTCAGTTTTTGGTCATCGAGATAATCCTGAATATCTATCAAGATACCCCAGAGTTGTGGTTATCTCTTATAAAATGCTACATCACCTTCAAAAGAGCATCCTTGTCCGAGAATGGGCTCTCTTGATTGTTGACGAATCTCACCATGTACGCTGCTCAAAGAAGAAGTCAGACGCTGGGGAGGTTCGAGCTTTACATAATGTGCTGCTTTAATAAATCACATTCCAACCAATTTTGCCCAGTACTATGTTCTCTTTCTCTTTTAAAAGTTTATTTGTGCTTATACAGATGTTGAAAAGATCTATGCTTCTCAAATGAGAATTCTAGAGTTTTCTTTGAATACCAAATCTTCTTTGCCTCTCTTTTTCTCTCATGGCTCTTTTCTAATTGATTGTACTGGAGCACTTTATTAGGATTAAATCATAGCTGTGTTACTAAAATGTGCACCATGCATGGTTAGGGCAAAGGGACAGTACGCAGAGCTAATAGTTAAAATAGTGCAATTTATACTCTCTAAGAAGCTTGACTGATGCTATTTTAGAATAAACAGAGTGAAGTATTGGCATGGTTGTTGTTGTTTGTGCTATAAATTTGGAAATCATACTGTCATTGATACCATACACTTATCAATGGGCAGATGATTTACTTTTATGTGTTGATGTCATCAACTATCAGTTTCAACGATTACGGTAACTTGTTTTCATATACAAATGAAAAGTTGTTAAAGAAATTTCTTAATAAACCTACAAAATAATGTGTGACTATATATTGGACTTTCCTTTACTATTCGCTTGTGACCAGTAAAAAGTTGAATAATATTGTGGGAGAAATGTGGGAAGAAATATTCTACCATTGATCATCCATTCATAAATATGTATATGATGAAAATAGGAAAAAACCATCGGCATTCTAGCATTATTGACTGCCCTAATGTCTTAAATATCCTACTCCTTGTTTAGCAAACCTAAACTATTATTATTTTACCAGACAATGCTCCCTATGCAAATGTTTCAATAAGCCAAAATTATTAGATGAGATAGTGAGCATAGGTCTGTATTCTAGAGCAGAAACCAGAACTTGTCAATGGATTTGTGTTTCCTTTTCTTTTTCCTAATAATAATAACACAAAAGATGCTGAGAATGTAAGACATATGCAGATAACTTCTCTATCTAAATTAATGCTAGATTCTTTCATTTGCTCTTAGTATCTTGGTGATTTATTCTTTCACCATTTCATGTCTAAACAGGTAAAAGCTGTTCTTGATGTGGCAGAAAAAATCGAACACATAGTTCTTTTGTCTGGGACACCTTCTTTGTCCAGGTTGTAGCGTGTGCTTTCCACACAAGTCGTTATCATAGTTATTATTCAATACAATCACTGTGAACCACTTTTTGTTTCTTTAAAATGTCAATTTTCAGCCAAATGGCTATATATATATATATAATAATTTTCCTTTTTGGATTTTGGTGATATGTATTCTCATCTTTTTTTTCCTGCAAACTCCTAGGTGATCATAGGCCATACGACATTTTTCATCAGATAAACATGTTATGGCAAGTTTCCTTGACAGATGTACTTTGTTCACATGCTTCTATTAAATTTTGGTTGATGCCAACATTCTATTGCTATTGCTGCTGTATAGGCCTGGTTTACTGGGTCAGAGCAAATATGATTTTGCAAAAACTTACTGCGCTGTCAAGTTTGTCCAAACTTCTGAAGGGAAATGTTTCCAGGTAAGCTTTCTATGTTGTCAAAGAAGACAATTTTAAAATGAAAATATGACTTGGATAATGAGATCTCCAGGTGGTTGGCTTAGTAGATAATGTACTATTTTTGCTTGATGTGTTGTCACAGAAAAGTTTAACACGGGTTGGTTTTTAAGAATGAAGTCTTTGGATGGTAATGAGATTCATGTTGCAGGATTTTTCCAGAGGCAGTCGTTTGGAGGAATTAAACATCTTACTTAGGCAAACAGTTATGGTATGCTCTTGTTTCTATGTGCTTAATGTTGTGCGTGCTACAGTCAATATCATGCGGGTTATATTTTTGCTGTCTTACCCCCTTTTTCCACCCCTTGCTTCCTTTCCTTTTCCTCTGTTTGTTATACTAGAGCTACTGTTGGCTGATTATGAACTCCGTATTATCTCACATCTGAAATCATACATCAAGTTTTTACCCATTTTTGTACTTTTTGTGCTAGTATTAGATGGTTGGTTCAATTGTATTACATCAGTCACTTATAAATGCCATTCCTTTTTTCTTCCATTATTACTTTTCTTTGGCCAAATTTTTAGCATTGGAATTTTCAGCAATTTCCTGAGGAGCTTCATGTAGGATATCCCTAGGTATGCCTAATGACCTGCTAGCCAAATGTCTACTTGCAAAATAAATTGGGTGAAGTGATCCTACATTATGGTTGAATGAAGCTATAGTATAGGGGAGGCAATGTTGACAGTAATCAAATCGAGAGAGAGTGATAAAGAGAAAGTCAAGGTTTCAGAGTTTTCAAGATTTATCATAATCATCTCTGATGACTAGAATTATATTAATTGTAGAATACTTGAAATGGTGACATTCCTATGTAAATTAAGAGACGTTATTGCCAATAATTATATCATTCCCCTTCATAAATATGGATCTTGTTTATTATGTAAGATATATAAATTGAATAAGAATGGTGCGTCCTTTTTGGTCATTGTGCCCAAGATTTAGGCTTTTATGGGCAAATCACCTAAATCCTGTGGTTATCTTTCTTTCCTACTCTCTTTCTTTTGTTTCATATTTTAATACAAAGGATTGAGAGATTTTTTGCTGCAGTGGGTTCTTTCGGAGAATATTTTTTTTCTTCTTTCCATGTGGCTATATCCTTTTTCATTTACAAGTCACTACTCACACTTTCCTTTTAGTAGTCACCTCACTTTGATAATTTTGTGTTTTAGATAAGACGCTTGAAAGAGCATGTGATGGAGCAGTTACCGCCAAAGCGTAGGCAGATTATAAGACTATTGCTAAAGAAGTCAGATATAGTTTCTGCAAAAGCTGCAGTTGGGGTGTACAATGGTGACACATCTGGAAATAATACTGATGAAGCCATGCAACTAGAGAAGTTAGAAGAAACATGTGGTATTTATTGGTTTCTTGCATGTGCCAAGCCTGTAGTATGCCTTCAACTTGGTTTCTTGTAGTTTGTTAATAATAGAAGTGTTTAATTTTCTGGAATCTTGCTACCTAATTTTCCATGCTACTGCTTATTAATAAGGATGCTCTTTCTTCAGGAAAATATACCAGGCTTAGTGAACAAATGATGACTATTTTTTGTTGTTGTAAATGTTATTCTAGGTGAGAATTTAGAATGTGATTGACCAAGTATAAAAAAAAGGTTGTGAAAACTAACTTGACAAGTTTACTAGGTTTGCTCCAATTTAACCCCACCCACTTTGCCATTTCAACTAAAAAAAAATGAAACGATGTTCATTGAGTTGACTGATGTATGCTAGCTACTCATAAACATGATGCACAAAGGTTCAATTGATTTGGTTTGCTATTCTGATTAAACTTCAAAGGCAAAATTGATAAGAGTTCTAGTTCATATGTGCAAATGTTTATATCTGTAATTTACTAGGCCAATCCCAAAGAACATTGGAAGGCTTAGTTTCTTTTGAATAACATAGATTTTTGGCCACTTTTGGTAGCAATTATGTGTGTATTAGGATCTTGTTAAGGAACCATTCTACTCTAACTGACCATGTATTATTCTAACATGCCCTTTCGTAGGAAGTTTGGACAAATACAACATCCTGTAATGGGTAGAAATTGAACTTGAAATTGAGACCTCTTAATTGTAAAAAGGTTGATAACATGCAAAGAAACCAATAAACCCAAAGGCTTAAACAGATGGATGAGGCTTAGGAATTGATCATCTACTGATTCAGTGTAGACATATCAAAATCGATTAGTTTCTTTTAGTTAGTTTATAATGTTTTTTTGTAATTAAAGGAATAGCATGGTCATTTGCATGTGAGTTAATAATTGAATTATTGATCTAATGGCATTTACACTAAACTAATGGTGGCTTGCAATCACACATATCCCTCACAAGAGGGATTTACATCCAATTGCCATGATACCAAAACCTGAATATTGTTGCATCTATGCCCCCCTTTCTTTGTACATACCTGATAATTAGTGGAGGTTGCTTTGGTTTAGGGCTTGGAACCTTTTATGGATTTAAATATATCTCTCACAAAAGCATAACAATTTCAAAACGACTCTTCTAGGTCTTAATGACTTCATATAGACTCCTCTATCTAATTAGGATCTATACTTTGAAAGGTTCAAAGTTCAAGATGTAACTGTTACTTAATGAATGATAAGTCACTTGATTTTGTAATTGGTGCATCGCCTACTGTGCAAACTATTAACTACTTCTTCCTTCTTTTTCAGAAAATGAGGCCCGATGGAAATCCAGGAAAATTTCCTACCAAGAGCTTGGCATTGCAAAGCTCTCTGGGTTTTATGAATGGCTATCCATACATCCACTTATTTCAGAGCCAGATAGATTAACTGAATTTGATGTAGTTCCTAGGCCGCAAAAGATGCTAATTTTTGCCCATCATCATAAAGTTCTTGATAGAGTGCAGGTAAGAGGACTTCTATTTCATCCTTCCTCATTACATGGTTCAATCATCTATTCTTGTAAAAAAGTGGTGAATTATTATTTTGTTCTAAGCTCTTTGGATATTATATTGCCGGACTACCAAACTGAAGAAATAAACACAAAATTAAATTGGCCAATAACTAGTAGTTCAAAATGCTTATGTAACCTAGGAAATTGATCATTCAACCCTAAACGAATTTAAGTAGTTCCAATCTAAACATGCTAATTTGTAGGTTTTTGTAATAGTTAACGGGAGTAGACCAATCTCAATTGCTAGAAAACAATGTTGGAACTGATTTCTTTTACATTTCTTGGAACTAACTCCTAATTTTTTAGAATAATATTAGACCTATGGTGTTTGCCTTCCAAAATGAAATTTATCTTATGGTGGTGCTGTTTTACATCTTTGAGGATTAGCTTATATCTATATATTTTTGTTATATGATTCAGATAAAGGATCCCTTGTATAAAGAGATTCTTGTAATTTTTCTTGTAGTTAGCCTAAACTTGTAAATAGGTTGTACTTGCTTCTTCTTCTTCTTCTTTTTCTTCTTCGCATCATTAATATTATCATTATTAACTTTTTCCTTCATCTTTTTCTTATTGCTATTACTACTACTACTACTACTATTACTATTATTATTATTATTATTATTATTTTTCCCTCTCTCCCTCTCTTTCTCTCTCTATTTCTATCTCTCTCGCTCTCGCTCTCTCGCTCTCGCTCTCGCTCTCTCGCTCTCTTTCTTTTCATGTGCGTCATTTGAAAACAGTCTCTATTAGTTAGGGGTAAGGCTGTGTACTATTGGACTTTCCCAGATCTCGCATATTAGTAGGATTTATACTGGGTGTTGTTGTATAATATTATTAACTGTCATCTGCATTGGCACTTAGTTAAATTCTAATTGTTGTTGTATAATATTATTAACTATCATCTGCGTTGACACTTAGTTAAATTCTACTATAACTTTTTTATTCTTGATTGTGTAATGCTTCTGGTTTGATGTCTAGGTTAGTCTGAAACCATTCCCTTACTATCTGCAACTTCTATTTTCTTATGTAAGGCCTAAATTGACCTTGAGTATATGATTTGCCCTAGATTAAAGACCTTGAATTTTCCCTTTATTTTGTATTAGGAGTTCATATGTGAGAAAAAAGTTGGGTTTGTTCGCATTGATGGAACAACACTTGCAAGAGACAGACAAATAGCTGTGCAATCATTCCAGTCATCCAATGAGGTACATCTTGTATTCATTTCACAATATGTTTTTGCCTAATTACTTTCTTTTTGCCATTTTACCCCATTGTTTTTATACTTCTAGGTATTCTCTTCTGACTAAATTTGGTGATTTTGATACGAAAAAATTAGCTTGAGTTAATTAATGAGTGCAGGTGTCATATTTAGCTTTCTACTTGGTCAACATACTAACCTTATTAACCTTGATTTAGTTTGATGACATGAGATTACCCCAAGGTTATATTCTCTTCTATCATCCATATTCTAAGTTTAACTTTACCTTTAGGCATATCATGGGCCCTAGTAATGACTATTGCTATGCATGGTTGCCTTTAACTAGAGATTGACGTATGAAATTGCCATAATTCCACACATCTCATGCTTTTCTATTTTAAATTGATAGGTTTCGAAAGAGTTACTCCTTAAATAACAACTAAATTATGTTTTTGATTGGTTCAATCAATAGGTGGGTTCTTGTTTTGGTTGTTTTCTTGTTTACATTTTCTACTTCCTCAATTGTCAATTTTTTATTGCACTCACTCGACTTATGTTGATTATATGTTTGTATTACTTCTTTTCTCTTCTTTGAAACTCTAATCGCTATAGCTCAAAACAATTTTTTCCCCTTTATAGGAAACTAAAACATTAATCCACCCATTTACTAGGTGAAGATTGCAATAATTGGTGTAACTGCTGGGGGCGTTGGACTTGATTTCTCTTTAGCACAAAATGTTGTGTTCTTGGAGTTGCCTCAGTCCCCATCTTTGATGCTTCAGGTATGATATTAATTTAGTTGTCCTTTTTATGAATATCGAGTTAGTAGCTCAACAATAGTTTATATTGGAAATAATGTGTACTGTAAGCTACAACTTTCCTGTAATTCTTTATTTTTGGACATTGCTTTAATTGGGAATCCTAGGGATCAGATTAATTTTTGATGTTTCTCTCATAAAGTATTTCCTTGTAAGTAGATTGCACTCCTAACTTTTAACTAAAAAAGTCTTAGCATATTCTATGGATTGAACAAATGGCATGGTTGGAGAGGGATTGAATCCTTTTTATGTTTTATGGCCAATGTGCGTGTTGTTTGTTGTGCCTCATCAGAAATAAGTTTTTGGTTGAATGGTTGTTTTAGATGGGAGTGTATGATATGATAGGCTTGTGGTTTCTAATCATTTTCAACTCAATGAACTTCCCTTGAGCATAGGAGTGTGCATTTATTGTAATTCAATTGTGGCCATTGCAACAACTTGAGTTTTTGAGTTAAAGTGTACGTCGACATTGCGTTAGGCCCTTAAAGATCGTTATAGTACCTTTAAAATTTCCTCTTTAGCATAATGGATGGCAAGAATGTACTTCTTTCAAACAAATGTACTTCTGTTTTGGGGACTTATTAGAGTTCTGTAGGATTTTATTATGTGATTAACTCAAAAGTTTAAGGTTTTTGGTTGAACACTTTCTTGGAAATTTTTACTCAAGTTAAGTCCCATTTTTGGTGGCGATGATATTGCCATTATTGAGCATTATTGTGTTTGGATAGATTCTTTTGAGCCGCTACAATTACTACTTTTGACATTGGCAAGTTCCACATCAAGATAAGATGAGCATGGTCGCTCTGCATCTGGAAGACGATGCTTAGTATTGGTTTTTGAAATTGGATAATGATCGTTCGAACTTGGATTGGGAGGAATTTAAAAACTACTGCCTCAAAAGATTTGCACCTTCAAGCAGTTGCAGTAAATTGGGAGAATTTGTCCGACCTTGCCAGACAGTTTCTGTAGACGACTACCAGCGTGAATTTGAACACTTGTCTACTCGTGCATCCTTCCTCTGAACAGATCAGGAAGTGGAGATTTTTATTAGTGTGTTGCAAGACTCGATTGTCGTGGAAGTGGAATTTTGTCGACTAGAGGATCTGACCACTGCCATGAACTTTGCCCGATTATATGAACACCGTTGTGGAGCGAGATGTTATGAAAATGACCAATAGCTGCAACCACCAGTTACCTTGGTTAATCCAAGAAAAGCTCTGTCCTCACAACCAACCCTATCTCAGTATATTAAGTGATTAACCAAGGCTGAAATGGCAAACTATTGCGTAAAGAATCTTTTTTTAACTACGATGAAACTTATTTGCTTGGACATCGTTGTTAGAGATTATTCTTCATTGATGACCCTGTAGATTCTTCAGAGGATGAATTTCCATCTGACACCAACCAAGAACCACAGATTTCGCTCCATGCTATTGTAAAAAGTCCACATCCTCAGACGATGCAAATTAAGGGTCATATCCATAAATGGTCTCTGCGAATCTTGGTTGATACCAGCAACACACATAGTTTTATAGATTCTTCTTTGGCTGCTCTTCTCAATTTGATTATTGATAAGAAGAATCATCTTCAGGTTATGGTGGCAAATGGCAAGAAGTTGCAATGTCTTGGACTTTGAAAGAATGTTTGTTTTCGTTTAGGGAACCACAAATTTCAGTTAGATTTTTATGTATTGCCACTTGGATTTTGTGATGCAATATTAGGTATTAGTTGGCTTAGGACATTGGGACCAAGCGTGTGGGATTTAAAAAGGTTGTGCATGCAATTTGTGAGAGATGACATTGACCTCCAATTGCAAGGGCTGCAACGACAGGGTCATTCTTCATTTAGTCATGTAATGCCACAAGATGACCGTATCACCCACTCAATTTAGCACCTATTAGTGGAGTTTGAGGGTCTTTTTAAGGAACCAGTGGGGTTACCTCTTGCTCATTGGTGATCACAAAATTACTCTAATGAGCGGAATTGACCCAATTGTTGTCCGCCCTTACCGATATCCACATGCACAAAAAACAATGATTGAAAAGCAACGTGATGAGATGTTGGTGAAGGGGTTAATACGCTCTTCTCTAATGTTATTAGTTAAGAATGAAGACTCTAGTTGGTGATTCTGTGTAGATTTTGAGTAGTCAACGCAAAGACCGTCAAGGACAAATTTCCTGTACCATTCATTGAGGAGTTGTTAGAGGAACTAATGGTGCTCAATTCTTAACTAAGCTCGACTTACGATCAGGATATCATCAAATTTGTAAGCATCCAGATGATGTGGCCAAGACTACATTCCGTACACATAATGGCCATTTTGAGTTCTTGGTGATGCCATTTGTCCTTACCAATGCACCTTCCACATTCCAAGCTGTCATGAACGACATTTTTCTTCCTTATTGTTAGTGAATATATAAAAGCAATTAAGTTGGCCTCACACATCAGCTTAACCTATTGTGGTGAAGCGGTCACTTAATATAGTATCAGAGTCTTTATGGCCAAGTGGTCATGAGCTCAAATCCTACTAACTGCCTATTATTCAGCACAAGGTAGAGTGAGCCTGTGCAAGTTTCAAGCCCAAAGGACTTTCACTTGAGGGGATGTGCTAGTGAATATGTAAAAGCAATTAAGTTGGCCTCACATAAGAGCTTAAGCTATTATGGTGAAACTGTCAATTAACACTTATCTTTGCAAGTTTGTTTTGATCTTCTTTGATGATATTTTGATCTACAACAAGAGTTTAGCATAATAGCTAACTCACTTGTTAGAGGTTTTCTCAAATTTGCACTAGAACTAGCTTTTCTTGAAGTGTTCTAAATGCTTTATTGCTTAGACTATAGTTTCCTATTTGTGCCGTCAGATTTCGACTACAGGAGTTTCTACTGACCCTGATAAAATCAAAGCGATGACTGAATGGCAGCAACCAACCACCATTGAGGGCTTACGGGGTTTCCTTGGATTAACGGGCTACTATCGAAAGTTTGTTAAGGATTATGGTAAAATTGTTGTGCCCTTAACATCCATTGATAGGAGATTTACAGAACCCATTTACAATAGTAGATCTTACCTTAGAAGGAGTCTATTTAAATATTTAGTATCATAACTAATAGGTTTATTCTTGTTAGAAGTCTTATCCTAAATAAACTAGTAGGTTTATTCTTATTAGAAGTCTTGTCCTAAATAAACTGATATAACTAGTCTCTATATAAGGCTACGTTATTTATAAATAAAGCATCAAACAAATTATTAGAGACCTTGTCATGGACAGGTCTCCCTCTTGAGCAGAAACATAGGGTCTTTTGAAAAAGGGATGAACTCTGATAAGCAAATGGATGGAAATATAGTAATTTTATTATAATTAGCTATAGCCTCGTAGGAAACTATAGGACCCATAGTGCTATCTGGACTTGTAGGACTATCAAACTCCAACAAGGGAAATCAAGAGGATTCCTTGGTGGATCGTCCCGTGACTAGATCCGGTGCCCAGGACCATATCAATTTGGCATCAGAGCTAAACATGATGGAGGACTTAGGGAGTATCCAGAATATGCCCAAGGCGTTTATGCAAAGGGTCGAGCAATGTTTCTAGCAGATGGAGGAGCTCCAACGGAGGAACTCGACTGCCCAATTCGAAGAGATGATCACTGGTTTAGGAAGCAAGGAAAGGAATTGAATTGTGGGGGGCATGGAGGTGGGGCGAGCAGTAGCCATGCTTCGGCTAATCGAGGGGAGATGCTAAACGAAGGGTTTGGTTGCGCCGCTGCTATCAATTTTTTCAAAGCCAACGAACGGTAGAAGAGGATCGAGTAGGTTTGGTTGCGTTTCACTTGATAGGGGAGGCCCAACTTTGGTATTACCAGGTGGAACATGAGACACTAGGAATGTCGTGGGAGGACTTGAAGTCACAATGTAACACAAGATTTGGCCCCCCCTTAAGCATTAATTTGTTAGGAGAATTAACTAGTCTCAAACAGATGAGCAGGAGTATGGTAAGGATCAGGATTGGAAAATAACAGAACAGAAAAATAGGGATGCAAAAGGGAAAATTCTAATAGAAAGAACTGCAAGTATTTCACAATACTCTCTAAAAGACCAAAGGAGAATCTCCAATATGAATGAACTCTCTGAAAAGTGTCGTATATTATTCATGAGGCTAATGAGCCTTTTTATAATGAATTACAGAGAGGATATGTTGATAATTCAAAGATAACAATCAGCAACTAAATCTGGAACTAACTCTAATCGTTAAAGTGGGGTATCCCACTTATTTCTCAACTGAAACTTGTTAACAGAAAATAATAATAAAAATATTGAGAAGCTATTCCATATCTGATTCCTCTTTGCCACGTTTACCCTTCTTTGAATAAGTCAACTTAAATCTGTTAGGTATCGTATCATTACTCCCCCTTTGGAAAAACGACTTGTCCTTAAGGCGAAAGTGTGGGAACTAGGCAGCAATAGAGTCATACTCCCACGAGGAATCTTCAATAGAACGATTTTCCCACTGAATGAGTAATTCCAGTGTTCTGTAATTGGTCCACTTGTGATGCAGCACTCTCAAAGGAGTTAGCAGTAACTCCATATCAGCAAATAAGGGCAATGGAGTTGGACTGCTAGAAGGGTTTTGACCATAAGCAGGACGGAGTAATGAGACATGGAAAATTGGGTGGATTTTGGCATCTGAAGGGAGTTCTAACTCATAGGACACTTGTCCTACACGGCGTAATACCTTGTAAGGCCCAAAAACTTGGGGGAAAGTTTCTCAAACCGTCTTTTGGCTAGACTTTTTTGACGATAAGGTTGAAGACGCAGCCACACAACATCACCTAGTACAAATTGAAGATATCTCCTATGTTGGTCAGCATGCAACTTCATACGATTTTGAGCCTTCAGCAAATTTTCCCGCAGAATTTTCAGCATATCGTCCCTTAATACCAGTTGTTCTTCCAATTCAGCTACCGAAGTTTCACCCTTAAGATAGGGAAGGGGTGGAGGGGGGTCCCTCCCATATACTAGCTTAAAGGGAGAGTTTTGGGCTGATGCATGAAAGCTTGTGTTAAAGGAGAATTCTGCCTAGCAGAGGAATCTACTCCATAACTTGGGTTGTTCATGAGGGAAACACCTTAGGTAAGTCTTCAAACAACGATTCACAACCTCCGTTTGTCCGTCCATTTGAGGATGATACGCAGTGCTCATATTTAAGCGCGTTTGGCTTAAACGAAAGAGTTCTTGCCAGAATGCACTTAGGAAAAGAGAATCACGGTCTGAAACAATAGATCTGGGCATGCCATGCAACCTAACTATCTCTTGGCAGAATATTCCAGCAACAGACTTGGCAGAATATGGATGGGATAATGCAATAAAATGAGCATACTTACTAAGTCGGTCAACTACCACCAAAATCACATCAAAGCCTCTTGATTTGGGTAAGCCAGTGATGAAGTCAAGAGATATATCTTCCCAAATACG
>JANPWT010000007.1:24958336-24977610 GCA_024678245.1 Erythroxylum densum
AGTTGTAATTTATGCATAAATTACAACTCATCAATCCCTAAGAATTTGCCACAATTTTTATGCATAAATTATAGGCTTAGTCAACTCCATAAAATAGGAAAATGTATGATTTTTCCCTTTTTTAGCATCTTGTACTACCTAACAGATCTGTAGATGTACATTATTCAATATACAAAATACTATTTTTTCTCCATAGAAGCAATAACTTAAACCATTAGTAGCTAGAGAGAGAAAAGGGTGATTTTACATGTATAACAAAATATTTGCTAACAGATCATTAGTGGAACATTTTATCTTATGCAAAGTTGAAATCACAAGAGAACCAGAACATAACATCTTACCATCAATTTAGGAAATGAGTTCAATTGATCAACTGAAGTCAGATCTCCAATTTTGTTACCTCCTGAAGCATATGATTAGTTTACCAATTCCCACAACATGATATAAATTAAGGATCTGGGAGAGCAAAAGGTGAGTAGTAATTACTCACCAAGAAGAAGGCAACGCAAATTTTGGAAAGGAATGCAGGTTCTTGTAGGAGTATCAAATCCACTATGCCATTTCTGTTTTGTATCATCATCAGGGTAAAAGATGTTGTTCAATTTGTTCTTATTCAAATGAAGCTGCTCCAACCTGAGTATCAAGCACATCACAAATTTTTAGTTGAAAATGTCATGCTCAAAGCTATTGTGGAAGAAGCCATTCATCCTCCTGACCTTTTCAAAAAAGAAAGCTTCAAGACCTCGCTCCATTCAGCAATATTATTATCTTCTAAATTAAGGAGCCGTAGAGAATCAAAGCCATGAACAATTGATGATTTAGTTGGCTACACAAATCATAAAGTTATAAGCATATTCGTACAGCTATAAGCACAACAAGCACATGCTACATAGAAAATAGTAAAATCAGTATTCAGAGTAGAATATACTTTCATCAACAAAGTAGAACAAATAAAATTAATTAAAGGAAACCTCCTGATAGCAACTATCTCATTCAACAGCCTTGCTAACCAACCCTTAACATTATAACTAAATAAAAGGGGAAAAAACTTTAAATTTACTCTTCAACCAAGTAACAGAAAAGAATACGATGAATTACACAATTGTGCACTAATCTATAAATTAACTTCTTCATTTGTATATATTTGCATAAGTCAATATAAGGTACAACCTGAAATAAGATTAAATAGATTAAAGAGAGATTAGGATCTTGCATAGATCTCAACTTTTTTTAAGTATATAGGGTTGTCTTAGATTGTAGAAACTATCATTACTCAAGTTCAAACAACAAAATTGCGTGAAACCATTTTCTAAACATCTTAGGATGGGGTCCATTCTCCAGTTTGTATTAGCTTTGTATCTGTTAAAATGGCTTTGATATTATGTGAAGGTAGAGATAAAGGGCAAAGAGAAAGGAGAACATACATATTGATTTAACAATGACTGGCAATAAAGCCTATGTCCGCAAACACAGACTACGAAGAGTTTTAAAATGTATTGTTTATTAGGTTTAGCTTAGCCATATATAAGAGTAAGGTAGTACAAATATCATAGTATAATACAATATTGCTAAATAGTATCTAAATTATTTTTGATGGAAATACAATTATTAACTAGTACCTAAAACTCACAAAATTATAAATATGTCTGATACTAGACTAGTATTTAGGGTTTAATATGCTGGAAGTTAGGATTTTGCTTGCTGGAATTTTGTGGTGGACACAAAGAATGGAAGGTAGGAATCACTCTTAGGGTCTAAAAATCACTCTTAGAAGAAAACATCACACCTAAGTTTGTAGAAAAATTTCAAATTGCTTGTTATTGAAAACTCAAATTGCTTGTAGAAAACTCAAATTGCTTGTAGGAATACACCCTTATCTCGTGCACATCCTTTGGAATAGGCCAATCAAGGATGACCCTAATCTTCTCGTGAGAATCTGTTCTAATAAGTATGGATATTGTGTTAGATAAATATCAAACATAGGAGATAAATATCAGATATAGGATATGTATTAGGATCCCTAAAAATAAGGGATCCTCAGATAGGGTTAGATTCCTAGTTCAGTGGGATTAGGAGATTTGTTTCCTAATCTATATTGTACTCTTTATGTATATATATCCTATTAAGTGTCAATAAAGAGTGTACCTTGAAACCCTAAATTCTGATAGAGGTAAAAGGACGATATTTGGTAGATAAGGTATTATAGGACATGCATTTTGACATAGGATGAAGATTACAAGAACGTGGTTGTTTTCTCAAAGCAATAGGAAGATTTAGATCATCAGAATTTATTACCTGGTTATGGTGGGCTGGATTTGTCACTGGGTTCGACTTCTTTGGTGCTTCGAGTGTGAGGTTCTCTTGAGATTATGGCTTTCGCGTCCTTGAGTAAACTAACACATCTTTTTGTTTCTTTTCATCTTCTCCCAAAATTGCTGAAGGAACTCCACTTGGTGAGGTTTTTATGGGTCCAGGAAGAAGGAACTCAAAATCCACAAACCTAACTTCATTCAAGTGCTCCCCGTTTTTCCATAGATGGTCACATCATGGCTAACAAACATGCGATGAGTGAGGGGGTCATAACACCGGTAGCCTTGTTGAGTAGGGGAATAGCCAAGGAAGACACATTTAATAGCTCGTGAATCTAATTTGGTGCGATTATGAGGGTGGACATGAACAAAGGTAGTGCACCCAAACACTCTTAATGGCAAGTAAAAATGAGTCTTGAGGTGGGGAAGGATTCTTGGAACTTTTGAACTGTGTGATAAAGGAGAGGATACAACTAGGCATCCGATTAATTAGATAGGTGGCTGTAAGGATAGCATCCCCCAAAAAAGTTTAGGTAAGTAGGTAGTGAAAAGTAAGGCTTAGGCAACTTCAAGGATGTGTCGGTTTCTTCTTTCGGCTGTCTTATTTTGTTGGGGTGTATCTAGACATGAGCTCTGGTGGATTGTGCCATGCTTTTGAAGGTATTTGCCCAATACTTTATTAAAGTACTCAATACCATTATCAGTATGAAGGATTTGAATATGGTTTGAAATTGGGTATGGACCATAGAATGGAAATTTATAAAGAATGAATGAATCTCAACCCTATCATGTAAGAGGTACACCTAACAAAGACTTGTATGGTCATTAATAAAGGTGACAAACCACTTGGCATGTGTTCTATTTTGAGTTTAGGATGGCTATGAATCATGGTGAACAGTTTGGAGGGTTGATCTAGGAAATTGTGCCGTTTGGTGTTTTGCAAATTCACAAATTTCACACTGAAAATCAGTGAATTGTTTATTCAAGAAAAGGGATGGATACAAACATTTCATATAATGAAAATTGGGTTGACCCATCTTAGAATGCCTTAATAAAACTCACTATCTTTAGAAAGAAATGTAGAACCACTACCAATCCTAACATGATACTGAGTAGTGTGACGTCGGTCACTTACAATCTCCTCCTCAAAGTGGTAGAGTCTCTCACACTCAACATTGCCAATCGTCTTCCCCGTTGACAGATTCTAAAAGGTGCAATAGGAAGGGAAAAAATCAGCTGAACAATTCAATGTCCCAATTAATTGGCTTATAGATAATAAGTTACATGCTAATTTAGGGAGATGAAGGACATGATCAAGAGTAATAGAGTCAGATAATCGAATACTCCTTTTGCCGACTACTAAGGAGATAGAACCATCTACAATTTTAACCTTTAAATTCCAAAAACAAGGTGAGTATGTAGTAAATAATTGATAAGCACCAATCATGAAATAGAGACTCCTGAGTCAATAATCCATCTAGTATTAATACAAGTACTTAAGGCTTTTAGTCAACTACCCCATTAGGCTAATAATTTAGAAGCAGATGATGGACTAGATGTTTGGAAAGTCGAGAACAACTCATAGAGTTTCTCCAGCTGCTCAGAACTAAAGCTACAATTATTATTTTTTCTTCCCGGATTCTTTTCAGCCTGAGAATTAACTTTGGCTTAATAGTTTTGATTTTTCTGTTTGGCTTTCTAGTTTACTAGTTTCCCATGCAATTCCTAACAATGGCTTTTCGCAGTGCTCGCACCAAGGACGCCCTTTCTGTTGTTTTGGGCTCAAAGTTTGTGGCTGGGTTAGGCCATAGTTTATAAGTTGTTGATCTTGGTTGGAGCTCACTTGCCATTTATTTTGACCAGATCGTGAATTCTTTCTCCTTCAGCATGACTTGCCACCATCTCTCCTCATGGTGCACCTCTGCAAATGCCTCTCTCGTCGAAAGCAAAGGGCGTCGAATCAAGATTCGGCCCCTCAATTCATCGAGTTCGTGATTCAACCTTGCCAGAAACTCAAAAACCCGTTTGCTTTCTACCTTCCTCTTGTAGCGTGTGCTGTCGTTAGGCCATTCCCAAGCCTCATCTGAACTCAGATTGAGTTCTTGCCAATGCCCCACCATTTTCACATAATACTCGGTGACTTCCCTGTCACCTTGTTTCAATTGCCACAACCTGGTCTTGATCTCGAAGATTTGGGAAGCATTTTCAACATCTGAGTAGGTCTCTCGAATGGCCTCCCAAACATCATGTGCCATTGGCAAAAACAAGGAGGCCTTTTCGATTGAGGGCTGCATCGAGTTCACTAGCCATGTGGTGACCATTGAAATTTCGAATCTCTAGCGTTGCAGAGCCAAGGTCTCGGTGGTAAGTGGTTTCTTCATCTGTCTGGTAAGATAGCCCATTTTTCCTTTTTTGTCTATCATCAACTTCATTGTCTGGGCCCATTCTCATTAGTTTCTCCACTGTGAGATTGAAGGAGGAAGACTCTAGATTTTGTGTGCCCAGGGTAGGGGACACCTCCCTCACGTTATCGAGAGCTTTGGAGGGAATGAAGCTACTGGTGACGTCAGTCATTGAAGATGGCAGTCACACCCGCTTAGATACCATGTAGGAAAATAGAGTGAAAAAGAATGACGCAGTGAATTACATGGTTTGGTTGATTTAACCTACTTCCATGGGAAAGAACGACTGCTATAATATTTCTTCATCTTTTTTCTGTACAAGATATAGAGTTTTATAATGTACAAACAGGGTTCTAATTTAGGAAAGAAACCCAGCTATGAAAGGCTACAATTAGGAGAGATTGCCTTAGGAAGACCAAAATAGAAGGAAATCCCTCAATTTGTGATTTCCACGTGCCTCTTGGCAGAGAACACTTCACTTCAAAATTATAAGATGAAACATGAACAAGGTCATAATTCTTTTGGGGAAGTTGATGTACTCCACAGACTAGGTTTCTGCTGATAAATAACTTCCTTTTCAGTACATAATGTGGTATTTGTATATAGTGCTTGTACTGTGCCTTATCACTCAATAGTATTTATTCTAAGCTTGTTATAGAGGTACTCTTGTGCTATCATATATGAACCATCTTTGTGAAGTTATGCTTTTATTTCTTCTTTTTCCCAAATTTTTGGTGAACTTTTAGATGCAGTAAATTTGTCTCAATGAGCATCATATTTAGATAAGTAATGTAAACGAATACACTTTCCATGATTGTCTATTAAGGATCGTTCATGTCTTGTATTTTTAACAAGTTAGTTTTTCTAAGCCAATTTTATTCCTTATTTATTGACTTCTTCCAAAGAGAATCATGCATATGTGCATACATACTGCATAGTCCTTGTATCCTGCTTTAATATTCTGAAGTTATAATTGGTTTATTTTCAACTACAGTTTATTCATTCAATTCTGTTTGTCCTACATCACTAATCTTTTAGGCTGAGGATAGAGCACACAGACGAGGACAAATAAATCCTGTCAATGTATACATTTTTTGTGCAAAGGTCTGCTTTCTGGTGTAGCATTTGAAGTTTCTGTCCATTTGCATCACTTCCATGCATATGAAAAATTGTGACTGTTATATTGCAGGATACACTGGATGAAAGAATTTGGCAAAGATTAAACAAGAGTCTTCATTGTGTTTCGTCTATTACAAATGGAAAGTATGATGCGTTGTCTGAAATATCGGTACTCTCTTTTTCTTTTCCTCTACAAGTTCTGGTTTGCAGTCTATTGCTAAAAAAGCTTGTTTCATGCCAATAACTGTTGTTAATGTTTTGAGTCCTCAGTTCTAGCTGTTGGTAAAAAAACTCCTTCAAAAGCGGATTACAGTATTGGAAGCTGTTCCTTCTATCCAATTTAACCTATTAATCTGTATTTGCAGGTTGAGAATGTTTCTTATTTAGGAGTATCTGATAAATATGAGGAATGCCGAGGTCAGGCTTTAGAGATGGCCTCACATAGTAAGCTCTCTGCTGAAGAACTTCATATTTTGCCGGTCACAGGCTCAGCAGATGATATACAGCCTTCACCAATTCGTGATGAAGTGGCTAAGAAGTTTACTGGTAAATCTGAAGAGGAGCCTAGTTGTGGCGACATCATATGTCGAACTGACAATCATCATGTGGTATACATCGGGAATTCTTTTCTTCTTTTGCTTTCTCTCCAGATCTAGTGATCCTGTCATCCTTACATTTTCTGAATATTGGTCTATGTGTGGATTGAATAATCAAATCTCATTTGACGAACCTGCTAGTTTGGTTCATGATCCACAGATAGGCAAAAGTTTTCCAGTAAAATGGGACCTAGAAAGATATAACCTAGGAATTAAGAGTGCAAGTCTCAATAGATTTTATTCTTCTAAAATGGTTGTCTTATAAATTTGAGAATGCAGGAAAAGCAATTTCACACTCAGACATCAGTGAATATTGGGTCTTGTGAGCAAAATGAAGCTGAGGGACATTGCTCTAAGCAGTTGAATTTTCTGCGCTTTGAGGTATGTGTAGTAAAACTTGACAATGATATCTGCTTTCTGATTGATCCATCTTTACTTTGTGGCTTGATACTATATAACTGCAGGATTTGTCTTGGGCTAACTGTGGCTCAGTTCAAACACTTGCAAATAAACAATTAATGATTTTGTTATATGAAGACATTAATGATAACTTCTGATTTGGTTTTCAAAATTGATAGATTCCTTCTATGTTCATCCAGCCCCGCTCATCTACGTTTTACGTAGTGCTGTTCACTGAAAAAGTGAAAATTGTGAGATAATTAAGATTTCCAGTTTAGTTGATGCTGCCATCTAACTGAATTACCCTACTCATTTAGTGAGGTTCTAACAGTATACTGTCTGATGAAGTGCTTATAGTTCATGAAGTTGCAGTTTGCTTATAGCTGCTATCTTCTTGCCATTCAATCATTCCTCATTCAATTCTGTTTATAAAATGATCATGGCATTCTTGTGAGTTCATGAATATACTATAGCAGTTGAATGAATTGTTATGTTATTGTCAAACAAATTCTCGTATCTGTCTAGTGATTGCAACATGCAATTGTAAGAAAACTTGACCTGCGTAATATATTCTCCGTCAAGCTTGTTAGAAGACAGCAATAGTTCCTCTTAAGTGTTGATGAGATGTAAGAGCAAACTAATGGAAGTCAATTGTTGTGACCATGCTTCTTTACTGTGCAGGTGAGTCAATATACTGGAAGGATTCATCTCTACTCATGCATTCCTGGGGTGAATTTACGGCCACAGCCGCTGTTTGAGAATTTTCAACCAGAGGAACTGGAGTTGCTTTGTTCTCATACAGGGAATGATACCAAAGAGACTGTTTACACAATTTTCAAGGGCAACCCAGACTATAGACTTGCTCTTCTCACTTTTGTCAGTGAGTGGGATAAACTAAGGCCTATTGAGAAAAGGAAATTACGTGGAAAGACATTGCAGCTTCCTTTATCCATTGAGCTGCGATACTTGAATGAAAGTATTAACCACAATGCTGAAGTAGGTGTCTATGTAAAAGTTTTTGATTGATATCTGAACTCCTCATCTTTGATCAGTGACAAAAAATGTTAATCTTGTAATATGTTACTTATGAACTTCTGTAATCCAATCTCTACTTGCTTTATCATAGGGAATGTTGAATGGTGGAAGCAAGAGGCGTACCACTCCTTTGTATAATATCAGCCATCCTTTGCCAGAAAATGCAGTTTGGAAATTGGTAAATCTACTAGGTGGCTTTGGCAAAAAGGAAAAGGAATACACTCAGGGCTGGACGCTTATGAATGAACCACTCTGCAAACTATGTCAAAAAGCAATAATGTAGGTCCTAAGAAGCAATCTTCTGCACAAGTTACTAATTGTGAATTCTGTTTATATTTTTATTGATCTTGTATGAAGTACGCCCTTCATTCTCTTCTATTTTCCGGATTCACTAGTATACTTCTTATGTATGAAGGTATTTCCCTGCATGTCTTGGAATTTGGTATTCTTAAGTTGCTGCTAAAAGTAATAATTTCACAGGAGTGGCAATGCCAAGACCCCAGAATATTTTGAGGATCTTTTCTGTGGCCTTAGCTGCTATGAAGAATATCGTTCAAGGACCAGTAGTGCATTCCTTCGCAAGGTTAGAACTTTTATTGAAGCTGAAGAATGTCTACTTGAACTCTAGCATTTTTAATTTAGATTTTGGGCAATTGTTAACATTTTGTTTAGTTATTGTTGAGATTAACTATTTCAGATTTAACTGCACTTTTGTTTATCTTATCCTTAGTTCCTTGTTTTCCATTCTATCATATAATCCATTGGAATTAAAAATTTTAATGGTATAAAAAATGTCAAAATACTGAACTAGCAATTACAGTTGAGAGCCTTCAAAGGAGCTTTCTTCCCCAATTTGTGTTTCTATAATTTACTAATCACAGAGTTGATGGTATTCGATTAATCCATACATGATCTCAGGAACTTTTCCAAATAGAACATGGCATCTGTTCAATTTGCCAATTAGACTGTCATCAGCTTGTGAAGACCATAAAACCATTATCACTGGAGAGGCGAACAGAATACATTGAGAAAGTGGCACCTAAAGTGGCAAGTCGGAAGAAACTGTAAGTCGGAAATGAATGCTAATTTCAGCTTTGCTTACTGTTATATGACTATCTCTTGATATCATGGTTAAATTCTTTAAGTTGTTCATTGTGTCAGCTTTCTAAAAAATGGCTTTAGCAACCTAACATTGCAGCCAACTATGTGTGTGTCCATGAGAAACTTGACTTCTACTCGGGAACGGAATGTGATAGGAACCAGAAAAGTAGGAGAGTAGAAATAACTGAGAATGGAATTTTATTGATAAATTTGAGAGCAAGAATCTTAAACTCTCAAGTCAGTCCGTATGGAGAGGACTAAACTCCAATACAAAAAGATTAATTTCTCAAGATGCTGAATTAAATCTAGCTATCAGGTATTTATACTGATAGGTTCCTAACAAAATGCATAACTAATTCCTAAAGACATGGAATAAGATAAATAAGCAGTAGCTAAAATAAAGGCAGTGTGATCTGATCTTGCGCTGAAATCAAACTGGAGATATTCTGTTATTTGTTGACTGAGTCTTGGTCACGTGATGTTCTAAATTTCCTTCTAGAATAAGTCTTAAGAGGTGGAGGGGGTGGAGGTGTCGTATCAGAATGTTGCACATATACTTTGGATATTGATCAAGCAATCTTTCAAACTTCATGGCGATAATAGGCTTGGCTATTAGATAAACTTTAGGTCATTGTTATGCTTCCAAATGTGAAGTTCATTTAATACCTGACAATTTAGTTGTTTAATAAATACAGGCTTGATAAATTAGCAAATGATCCATCTGAGGCCAACGCATGGCATGCAGACCACATCATTCCTGTTTACCGGGGTGGAGGTATGATGATGATTTTTTATCGACTACTGTTCATGAAAGTTTATTTTATAAATTGATAAATGCTGCACAAATTATCTTAGACCTTAAACCTATAATGTGCAGAAGGCCCTTATTCAGCATATGATTGTGAAGAATTTGGAATACTTTCTGATTTATTCCATGACTACTTGACTTACAATTACAACGAGCAAAGGCATATATATAGCCTAAATAAACAGCAGCCCTAATCACAGGATTAAAACAGATCACCTAAATCAAAGGAAACAAAGCTGGTTGTGAATTAATCAGAGATTTATTCTAATTTGAATAATTTCTAAAACAAATCTTGCTAATTCACTAATCTAATTCTTATTTCCACACTCGCCCTCAAGTTGGGTATGCTTCAAGCTGGGTTATGCATATCAAGCATACCCAGCTTGGACTTCAAACTCTCAAAGCTTGCTTTAGGTAGAGCTTTAGTGAGAGTGTCCGTAGTCTGCTGACTCGAGGGTTTATACCCAAGCTTGAATCTTCCTTCCTCTAGGTTCTCCTTGATGAAATGACGATCGATCTCCACATGCTTGGTTCGATCATGATAAACAGGATTTTTTGCAATATTGATTGCCACCTTGTTATCACAATACAAGACAATAGGTGCTTTCAAGTTGACCCCCATTTCTTTTACCATTCGCTCCAACCGTATTCCCTTGCATATACCATGGCACATTGCTCTAAACTCAACCTCTGCACTACTTCTTGTTACTACCTGTTGCTTTTTGCTGCGCCATGTGATTAGACTCCCCTAGAGGAATGTGCAATAACCAGTAATAGACCTTCGATCTTCCAAAGATCTAGCCCAATCAAGCATCTGTCATTACCTGTAATCCTCAATTGGTTGTCTTCTCGAAGAACAATCCTCGTCTTGGACTCTTCGTGGGATAACGTAGAATACGTAGAACAACTTCTAGATGTCTCTCAGTTGGCTTATTCATAGATCTACTGATAAGTCCAACTGTAAAGCTAATATCAAGGCGTGTATGAGCTAGGTAAATTAACTTACCCACCAGTCTTTGGTATCTTCCTTTGTCTGTCAAAGGGCTGTCTTCCTCCAATTCTAGTTTACTAGTTACGTCAAGAGGTGTGTCAGTAGGCTTACACCCCAACATTCCTATTTCTCGTAAGAGGTCTAGGTTATATTTTCTTTGAGAGACTAAGATTCCTTGTTTTGAATGAGCAACTTCCATGCCTAGGTAATATCTAAGTTGGCCCAAGTCCTTAATTTCAAACTTCATTGCCAATAACTTCTTAATTTCATCAATCTCCTCCAAGTGATCACTCGTCAAGATAATGTCGTTAACATAAACTATTAGTATGACTCTCTTACCTTCCAGGTTTCTTTTAATGAACATAGTATGGTTTGTCTGACATTGATTAAATCCGTGGCTCTTAACAACTCTAGTAAATCTCTCAAACCATGCACGTGGAGATTGTTTAAGTCCATACTACCCGTATGAAATTATCTACGGTGGAATTTCCATAAACACTTCCTCCGCAAGATCTCCGTTAAGAAAGACATTTTTCACATCAAGTTAGTAGAGAGGCCACTCTAGGTTTGCTACAAGAGATAGCAAGGCTCTGATTGAACTAAGTTTGTAGCTGGAGCAAATGTTTCCTCACAGTCAATACCATAGGATTGTGTGAATCCTTTGGCCACAAGCCGTGCTTTAAATCTGCTTATACTCCCATTTGAATTTTGCTTGACTGAAAACACCCACTTACATCCAACTGTTCTTTTTCCTCTGGGTAGATGTTTCAATTCCCACCTTGAATTCTTCTCCAATGCGTGCACCTCATCAAGGACAACACTTTTCCATTTTGGTTGTGCAAGAGCCTCATAAACATCTTTGGGAATCTGGGTATCATTGAGAGTGATGTCCTATAGTGTGAGGCTAGTCCCTTTGCTGAAACATAGTGCCTGATTGGGTGTTGTGTGCAAGATCGAGTACCCTTCCTTGAAGCAATAGGAAGATCATTAGTTTGTACAATAGGAGAATTCGAGAGCATACCTATGTTATCATCCAGAGTTTCGATCTTCGGTTCAGAGTCACGGCCTTGTAGAATGTGTGTGTGGGTCTCTGTCTCTTGAGGTTTTTGTCTCCTAGAGTAAACGCGTAACTCTCTCTCTGTGGTAGCTGTATCAGAAAGATTGGGTTCTATGGTGGTATTAGACAATGGTAAAGGTTCTAGTAAAGGGTCGGGTGAGAGTGGAGATGGTGAAGGAATAATAGTAAGATCATTGTTAAGAATATTGTTAGAGACCACCTGCTCTAACAAAAGATAACTGAAAGTAGCAGAAAACTGCACTAGATTCAAACGCAAACAGCAATAGAATAGGAAGACAAATGTAAAAGAGATGAAGGAACAATGAAAATGGTATTCCTCAGCTAGACTTTGAGAGCTAGCTAAATCTCTAGAAATCCACCTTTCAGTATATGATAATCGAATGACTATTCTCTCTTCCCTATCAACATTTTATTTCCCTTTCTAACTAACTCCCACCTGACTGACTTCCCTCTATGATTCCCCAATTTACCCTCACATATTGCCTGAATTGCTAGAGTTGGTATTTCTCCTCTTATTGTATTTCTGCTGAAATCTGGTCTCAACAAATACTCACTTGTGAGTGTCCCACAATGGAGAAAGAGGAGAAAGAAGACAACATATAAGCCTAGTGGACTATTCCACCTATCACCAATTGGTTTTAGGATGGAACCTCACTTAGACTTGTATGTGATCTAACTTTCTTCTTTGTGTGGCCAAATTTAACAGGCATATATATAGACTAAAAAAACAGCAGCCCTAATCATAGGATTGAAACAGATTACCTAAATCAAAGGAAACAATCTTAACAACTGTCTGTGAATTAATCACATATTTATTCTAATTTGACTAACTTCTAACATAAATCTTGCTAATTCCTAAAATCATGGGATAACAAACCCACTAATCTAGTTCATATTTCCATAGATTGCAATGCCAACTTTGTACAGTTGAGAAGAGTGAGACTTGCTATTAGCATGACAAATCAGTAATGAGGAATCCTTAAATTGGCTAATATGTTTGAAGATGTAAACATCCTATCAATAAGAGAATAGACAAAAAAACTTACAACTAGCGATAACAAACTTCGTTGGACATTTTTGGTGCTAGGTATTATTATTTAATCTACAAGTCCTTTCAACTGTATGTACTTCTATAGAACATGGTGATATTGAATAGATCACTACATGATTCAACTCCTTAAAAAATTCCATGGTTCATATTTTGCACCTAGAGTTGGCAAATTGGTCCAGGCTCAGCCTGGTCTAGCCTGAAGTTAATGAGCAAAGTCTAATTTGACTGGGTTTTGGACGAGGTTTGAACTTAGAAAAAAGTTTTGGCTTCAAACCAGGTCCAGAGTCTGATCGGGCTTCGAGTTGAGCTTAGGTCTGTAAAAAATCAAACCCAACCTGGCCTATGGCCAAGCCTATTTACACCAATGATAGTTATGTTTGCCTCAGCCATGGATCCTTGGACATATATTCTTGAGACCATGCAGTGAGTCCCATTTAGTGTTAGCAAGGTTGTGAATCAGGAATTTGCTAACCATTGCCTGAATATTTCATGATAATAATGTTATCATTACTGCTTTACCTACTCCTTTTCTTCCCTCGATTCTGTGAAAGATACCTTAAGCTTTGACAGATATGTCCTAGTTTCTCAGTTGATGGTTAAGATACCGATAAGTTCTGGTTTCTTGAGTTTCTGCAGGTGAATGCAAACTAGAGAACATGAGGACTCTTTGTGTGGCTTGTCATTATGATGTTACTGCAGCACAATGTGCTGAAAGACGCATAACACAAGCCAAGGCTAGGAAGCAACTCAAAACTACCATACGTGATCTCACTTGTCGGGAGGATACTGCAGAAAATGCCATTGCTTTGAAAGTGAATTCTAACAGTCGCAAATTTTCTTTTCCTTGCTTCTAGTTTTGTTCTGAATCTGTTTGCTGGCGTTATAATCTGATTCATGTCAATGTTATCTTGAAGCATTATGATCATGTATCTTCTGCAAATCATTTTTTATTTCTTCAAGGATGCAGCTTAAGGAGGCAATTAGTTCTTCAACTTGTTCAGGGGCTAATATCTCCTCCCCATAAGAATTTAAATTATTTCAACACACATTTTCTCTTTTGGAACACAAGCCATAGCTTCTTCTGTTGGGCAATATGTGGTTTCTCCAAGCTTATGAGGAGCAATCGCTTCTCTTTCCTTAACAACGCTTATCTCAGAACATACACCTATTCTTCTATTGTTCACTGCTTCCACAAAGTTCTATGCTATGTTTTTCTGCTGATTTTTTTATTATGTTTCAGCCACTAGTGTTCTGTGCTTGTAGTGCATATTTCTTAAACGTTAAAGTTGGATTTTGAAGAAATGTATAACCTCTCATGCACTAAAATTCCAGGGGGAAGAGGATATAACTGAAGAAGAGCTTTTAGTAAAGGTTCCTGGGAGTTCCTACTCTGGAAGAGAAGACATAGGTGCTGGAATTGAGGACTTGAAGGCTTCCAAAGTTGAAGAATGACCTGAGCAGTGTGAAAAATCTCCCCGTCAAATAAGCAAACCACCTGTTTCTTGTGCAAGTTTGAAACTCTTGTACAATTTGTACTTGAGCATTAATCGCTGTAAGCTAAGGCAGGTCGACTTTTGTATTTTGATAAATCTTTAATTTTGTAATGTGTAATGAAGTTGTAATATTTGTGACAGGATCAAGGAATAAAATTTTAACCAACGGACCCATCATGCAATGCAATGGGTAGGAGTAAGATGCTATGGCATTTCCTTTACGAGCTCTTTTTATGAAGGGGAACCTGAAGAGCATTGCAGTGGTAAGACAGTGTAATTAAGTTCGGATATTAGCTTTCATTTATTTTCAAATTATTTTTATTTTGGTATTTTAGTACATCGAATGGAAGAAATATTAATGAAAATTATCCTTGCCATTTTATGAACATCGTTTTATAGGAATGTTAACTCTTTTATAGATATAAAATTCAACTATATTGTTCTTTAAGTCATTGATGATACTAAACATTACTACTAATATTATTGCACTATCAATGCTATCTTATTAATAAAGAAAGTTGACAGGAATCTTATTTTATTTTATTTACACGTGGAGTGTTATAATATGCGATGGGTACTAAAAGATAACCATCTTACTTTGTTTATACAATTTTTATAACTAAATTACTTAAATTGTAGGTATTAAAAAAGCTTATGGAAAGGACTTTTGGTCAATTGGAAAAGAAAATCGCTAGACACTATTATACGGAACCTTTGAAATAAAAGGGCGTTAAAGAGCTTGCTAATCTCTCGAATTTATTGTGCTTGTTGTATGGAATGCTCTTTTATTCTGGAGAATGTTTACAAGTTATCAACTAATGTTGTGGTTTTAAAATATGGGGCACTTAAAATTACAAAATAAATCATTTAATCTTGTAATCCTAATTTTTGTACCATCCTCCAAATTGTTGTCCAGAACAAATATTTTAATTTAATATATTATCATGGTAAGTACTTTTGGATGTACGCTATTACTATTATAGTAAATGATTTTAAATTTATATTCATGTAAATAAATAAAAATGCCACAATACTTTTGATAGGATTGATTTCTTAAAGAGGAAGAGAACCATGTTATCAATTATGCCTTGAAAATTCGTTGCAGTTATTATAGATAATGACCATTATTAATCGTTAAAAGGTATCAATGGAAGCATTACACATGTTTCATTTTAGTCCTTTGTGTATTAAAACATTGTTGCTGTTTATTCAAATGTCGTTATTATGTACGAGAAAAGGATGAAATTTCATACAAATTCAGCCTATTTGATGTGGAACAGTGGGACCCTTACAGGGAAGTCTGTTGAATTAGTAAAGATTAATAAGTTCAAATTTTTTGTATTTTGTTCGAGACGACAAAATGAGATAGGTATCTTAATTATCAAGAAACTTATACATTACGTTGTGGGGTAAAAAGGATTAGCGATAAGATTATGTCCTTAAAATTATGGTGAAGGGTGTTATTTTAAATATGACGTGTATTTATGCACCCTAAGTAGGGTTGGACGAACAACATAATTACCTATTCTAGGAAGAGCTAGATTATGCGAATTAATAGATCCCCCTTGACGAGAGAGTTAGTCTAAGAGGAGACTTTAATGGTCATATAGGGGTAACCTCGAATAGATATTCATGAACTCATGAGGGTATCAAGTGCGGTGAATGGGACTATTTTGTTTGATCTTGCGGTAGCATTTCAGTTGGTAATAGCCTATTCTTTTTTTAAAGAAAAACAAAGAGCACATGGTGACTTTTAAGAACAAAACTACGAAAACTTAAATTGACTACTTCCTCATCAGGCGGAGTGATCGACCTAATTACAAAGATTGCAAGATGATTCTTAATGCTTGCTTGTCGAATCAGCATAGATTGTTGCTTTTGTATCTTATTACTAAGGTTGGAGGAAGAAGAGAAGTCGAAGAGAAGTCATATGAGGTGTACTAGAGTTAGATGGTGGAATCTAAAAGGGGACACGGTAAAACAATTTAGGGGTAAGAGTATTGTATGGAAAAGAATGGAGATTGGAAGGAGATGTTAATCAAATATGGGAGAGAGTAGCAACTCTTTTAAAGAATACATCTATAGAGACCTTAGGTGTTTATAAAGGATGTATTCCTTAGGTGTTTATAAAGGGCCTATAGGTAGTAAAAGGGAGTTCTAGTGGTAAAATGAAGATATACAAGAAAATGTCAAGAACAAGAAAGTTATCTTTAAAGCTCTATTAGATAGTACAACAAAGGTACAAAGAGTAGTTAATAAAGAAAGTTATAAACTAACAATTAAAGAGGCAAATAAGATAATCTTAGAAGATAAAATTAAAGCTTACGTGAAATTATACCAACAATTAGAGATTAAAGATTGAGAAAATGATATTTTTAAGTTAACGAGAGCTAGGGAACAAAAAGCAAGAGACTTAGATCAAGTTCGTTGTATAAAAGATGAAGTAAGGTGGGTGCTTGTAGTTTAAAATGACATCAAGAGACGATGACATAGTACTTCTATAACCTTTTTAATGAAGACATCGAGAATAACATCTATTTAGGTGATCTTAACACGTCCAAGAGGTTTCGTAACTTTACTTGTTATCGACATATTACAAAGGAAGAAATTAAAAAAGCGTTGATGGAGATGAAGAGTGGAAGGGTAGTAGGGGCTGATGAGATACCTATAGAGGTGTGAAAGAGCTTAGGTGAAGAGGGTCTTACGTGGCTAGCCAAGCTTTTTCATGTGATCTTTAAATCTGCCAAAATATTGGATGAGTGGAGATTTAGTATATTAATTCCTTTATATAAAAACAAAGAAAATATCCAAAGCTATAATAATTATAGAATCATTAAATTACTTAGTCACATCATAAAGTTATGGATGAAGGTGATTGAGAAGAGACTAAGAAAGGATGCTTCTATCTCGAAAAACCAGTTTGGCTTCAATGCTAGGAAGTTCCACAACAAAAGCTTGACCTATTGCATCACATTTGGTTTCGAGTACCTATTTGTATCTAATGGGTTTACAACCTTTTGGTACCTCACCTTTAGTATTGTAATTGGATCTAATAAAGTCAAATTGAGATGGAAAAGATTCTTAATAAATCAGACAATAAGATCCTCATCAAGGTTTATATGAAACACCTTAATCTTATGCTAACAAGCCATAAGCTTGCCAATTTTCTCTCTAATGTCTAATCCCACTAACACTATCACAAATAGTGGAATGTAGAGTCCTTAAGAGTTTATTCTCCTCATTCTTGGAGAATCTCTTATTTTTTTTTTTTGAAATATGAATGAAAATTATATTAATCTAGCGAAAACTACTTCACACGATTACAATAAGTTCCGTTAACCATCTACAGAAAAGAAAACTCATACTATGGCTTTAGAAATTTTCTAGCATTCTCAATCTTTAAAATGTTATCATGTATAGAGTCCTCTTTATGATACCTCGTGATCATCAAACAAGATGGTTCAGATACTCTCAGTCGTCATAAAGATTCTTATCATTAGTAAAAGTTTTAGTATTAGGTATGGTAGGAAAGTCTTCTATCTAAGGCCATGTCTAATTTCATTTAAGTACATCATTGGGGATTACTTATTAGTCCCAAGGTTTAAAATGGTAGAGAATTGAAGATTGCTTAAAGTTTAAGAAAAATCATAAGAGCAACATTAATGTATATGCAATATAAGATTATCTTATCTACCATTTCTTTTAACTTCATTAAATGGTCCACAAATGTGATCATTAAATGCATTGAGAATAAAAAATAAACTCATTCACGGTAAGAGCACTACATTAAAAGTCACAACTAAGTACATCAATCAATTATCAATAAGATATTAAAATTATGTTGATTTATAATATTTAATGTATTCTCTTTGCCAATCTAAGCACTCAACCAAAATGCTACATTAAACAATAATAACTAGCCAAAATGGCATGTAAAGTTATTCAAGATATAGCAAACATAGAATAAAATATTCAATCATAGGAAAATTTTTAATAAATAAAATAATTAAGACAACCTCTTAAAATAATAGTAATAACATACTTTAAGAGTAGCTGTAGACTTACAAGCAAAGATAAAGCTATAAATCTACAAGTCGAGGCATAACTATAAATTTATAAGCAATGTGATAATTATAATGATTCAGTACTGGTATAATTTTAAATTCCATTAATCGTAAATACTCAATAGTGGCATAATTACAAATATGTAGACACAGTTGTTAATACTCAACAATGGTAGAGTAATAAATATGTAGTAGCAACAGAATTACAAATATACAGTCATGACAGAATTGTAAATACGTAATAGAAAGTACTTTATCATTAACCTTAAGATAGGTCATACGGTTTATATGACAGAATCTGTTGTGCAGCCTTGTATTGTTACGTCTGTCTTGCCCACGGGAGGTGCTTCTGATCTGCAGAGTTTGCCACCTCCTCCGTTTAATAAAGGAAAGAGTGTTGCGAGTTCTCTTCCTGGTTCTTCGGGTGCTCCTAAAGGGTAGCTCCCTGCTAAACCTTCAAAACCTGGGCAGATTCGAAACCTTGGAGGCGTTGCTGGTAAACCTGGAGGGGGAGGGCCCTCCCGTCTGCTGAAATGAGTTTCCTCTGTTGGAATGTCCGGGGTCTAGGATCGACGTCGCGACAACAGAGTGTTGTCAACCTCGTTCGGCAGCACAATTGCAAGTTTTTTTGTCTACTGGAAACCAAACTCACGGAGAATGGTTTGGATCGTTTCATGTTTTGTCGATTTCTTGGATGGACCTACACTCATAACTTTGCTGTTATTAACAAAGGCCGGATGGCCATTGCTTGGCACCCCTTGACTTATTCTTGCCAGATAATAGAGATTGGGGATCAAGTTATTCACTGTCGGGTTTCACATATTACCA
>JANPWT010000007.1:24988994-24999181 GCA_024678245.1 Erythroxylum densum
CGATGATGGTTACCTCACTGAGTTCGCAAAACTCACCCAAAATTTGCAATTATTTTTCAGGACCCAGAAGAATACCCGTTAGGCAACGGGCGTATAGCAATCGCATGTGAGCGAGAAAAGAGGTCGGGATCAGTTGCGTCTGCATTAGTGTCTGATAAATTTTGTATTGCAATTATATTTTTCTGAATTTTTGTACAAATGATTCAGTCAATTCGTAGTCACCGGACTAAATTAATTTGTATCTATAAGAGGGCCCCCGTGGTCATTGTATTTACCGGTGATTAGTTATGTTAATAATTTCTCGCATAGTGTATGTTTGTGTTTTCAAAAAAATTTATACTGAGTTGTAACTGAGTGATGTAGCAGGCCACCCTCGCAGGGCTCGAACTCGAATATCGCCGTTGATGTCGGGTTTGGATCATGCAGGAGTGGGGTGTTACAAAATAAATTTATTATTCATATTTAAACAAAATTGATCTTAGTATCCAATTTTTTTAATAGAAGTTTTCTCACACCCAAAATAAGTACAAGAACACAAAAACAAATTATTTATGAAAAAAAATAGTGGATTATCAAACACTATGCATTTTGTCAAACACTTGGTATGCATAAACTTCTTCATTCCTAATTCAAGACAGAATCCCAATATTTTTCCATTATTCTCCAAAAAATACATGGCCTATCATTAACAATCACTAATTAACATTTAAATCCAAACAACAACTCCATATGAACCAAAAATGTCATCCACCGATTGTTATTCACCAGAGAAAGGAGAGAAATCAGGTTTTTCAAAACAATATTACCTTCAGGTAAGACCGTCGGAGTAGAGGACGCCGGCAACGCAGGCCTCCACGACGACAGCACAGCAGATGACGGCGATAGAAGCAGATGGAGGCGACAGCTCAACGGAGAGGAGAGGAAGAAAAACCAATTGGGGCACGCACGGGTTGAGTGGGGGGACTTTCTGATGATTTATCGTTTTGGTTATGTCCAAAACGACTTCGTATAACCAAAATTGCGTCATTTTGGTTATGTTTTAAATGTTTATAATTTTATAAACGACATCATTTGGATTTTAACCAAACGACATCTTTTTTGTTAAGTTATAAACATTATAACTTCATCTGGAAAATGACGTCATTTTGGTTATGTTTGAAATATTTAGAACTTTACAAAAACGATGTCGTTTGGAATTTAACCAAATGACATCATTTTTGTTATGCTATAAACGTTATAGCATCATCCGGAAAATGATGTCATTTTAGTTTTCAGCAAAACGACGTCGTTTTGGTTATGTTTTAAATGTTTATAAAATTATAAAATGACGTCGTTTGGATTTTAACCAAACGACGTCGTTTTTGTTAAGTTATAAGCGTCATAGCTTCATCCAAAAAGGGATAACCAAACAACGTCATTTTCTTTGAGCTTGAAGACGACGAATTACATAGATATTTACTGACATCATTTGCCGACAAAATTTATACTGCTGCAAATTTTTATTTTCCGACTGATATTGCCGACGCATATGTTTTTCCGTCAATAATTACCGACGGAAAAATTTCGGTCTCTAAATTTTCGTCGCTATTTTGTTCTTTTTCTTATAGTGTTAAAAGTTTCTTGACATAGGTGAATAAGGAAATTTTGTGAACTTTCCCTTTTTGTTTCTTGGTCTTATAATTCCTATTTACCTCTTTTGATCTTCTAGCTACATCTTCTATAAATTTTAAACAATAAGTTCAAATTATAATGAAAAAAAATAATTGAACTACAAAACTCCCTTTTTATTTTTTGCTAAGAGTGCATAGTGCTTTCTTCATTTTGGATGAGTATTTTAAGATTATTTGATAAAGAGATATTTGAATAGACTATTGTTGATCTAATTAACACTAATTTAATTATATCACCTTGCATTTCATATGGTTATGGATTTCTTATATGATTCTATATCCCTTTCACTTTGTCTTTGGGATTCTTGGATGTAGGGATCATTTTTTATTGTAGGAGCCCTTTTTATTCTATAAGCTCTTAGTCTAGTTATGTGGTTTAAAAATTATAGATATGTAGTTCATATAACATGTTAAAAATTCACAACTTATATTACATGCCATGTGGTACTTGACTCAACTTGTAAAGTTTGTATTATTAGAACTACGGTAGATTTTCTTTGTTTTTGTTTCATTTTGAGTTTTATAAGACTATTAGGTAATTGCATTTATTATTAATAAGTCCCTGCATGATATTAGTGAGTTTATTCGACTCTTTGAATGACCTTCTTGCATGGTCTTGTCTTTATTCTTTGATTGCTTTAATTTTTAGATTGGTCGATATATACTTTAACCACCTATTATGCTAATCATTTTGGGACTTATCGATTAATATATGTTATTCTTGATTTAAATTGGTGTTATGGTGAATATTATTGAAAGTTCGTAATGTGTTGTCTACTTTGCATTATTTGTTAATATCTAATAATCATGAATTCCATTATTTTTTATGTTTGGATATGAAAGTTTACGAAAAGTATCACATTATTGTGCAACATTTTAGTTGGTTGCAAACACTTGACTTTGGAATTTTATCATTATTTTATGATATAATAAAATTATTCATTAGATAGTCAAACATGAATGTTCCATCTAATTAGGTGTTATATAGAAAGGCTTGCTTAGTGGGCTCAAATCATAGTCCATTTCACATTTCAAATCATAGTTCAATTTCTTTTATTAGTTAACTTGATTTTTTTTCATAATTATCTTGTCTTTAATTGTTTTAGATGGATGGAATTAATCCTCCAATAACACAAACCAATACAGTGGAGAGCTTTAATCTAACACTTGGTCATATATCAAGTAAAGAAACAATTTAAACTAAAGGAACAACCTCTTTGAAGATAAGAAGTGATATTTAGAATCACTTCATCAAAGACTGAATCAAGTGATGGAGTTGGTAGAGTAAAAGTATTATTATAAAATTTTGGTTAGAGGCTTTAAAAGTGAAACATTTCATTTAAAAAGGCATATATACTCCTGCAATAAAAGAAAGATAGTATTCAAAAATAAACTTTTTTTTACCTTTAATATAATAAAATAAATTTATGCAATAACTACCATAACTTATGATTTTGAGAGATTTAAGTATTTACTTGCGAAGATGATCATTGAGGATGAATATTTACTCTCAATTATGGATAATCAAAATTTATGATGTTTGCTACCTTACTTCAACCTAAGATTCCAATTTGTAATAGTATAAAGAAAGATATCTTTAATATTTATGTAGAACAAAAGAATTTAAGATTAAATGTGTTATTGGTTAAGCAAAAAATAGTTGTCGTTACATTAAAATTATGGATAACTATCAATCAACAGAAGGTTATATGGCATTAATGACATAGTTAGTTAACAAAAATTGGAATTTGTTTAGTCGAACTTGAAATAAATAATGTTTTAAATTTTTTTTATTATTTTTTATAATTGGTGATTGATTATGTTTTTAAATGGTAGGATTATTTTTGTTCCGATGTTATATATAAGTGAGAGGTTATCAACTATATTGTTAGATTGATAGTAGGCTAGAACATTGATATGAAGCTCTCAACTATAATTTCGGATAACTATAGTATAAACGATGCTATAATCGTAAAGTTAAGACTAAGTTGTGAGTTTGGAGTTTGTTGATGGATGAGAGATTATTCCATATACGTTGTTTTGTATATATAGTGATTTTGATACTGAAGGATGTCTAGGAGATAATCAAAGAAAGGGTAGAAACAATCCAGAATAGAAAAATATATTAATAGTGTGTACCACTTAAAAAGGCTGAATATTTTAAAGAAATTGCAAGAAAACTACATACTCCATACACTAAAAAATTGATTTTAGATTGTCCAATAAGATGAAATTCCACATTCAAAATTCTAAAGTCAACAAGTAAGTATATTTAGATCTTTATTAGGATGAGACAATGAGATTTTCAATAGGCTTGTTTACCTAAAAAAAGAACAATAGGAGTTGGCAAAAGTAATTTGTTAGAAGTTAGTGTTGTTTTATAATGTTACTAAGTTATTTTCTAGAACAAAGTATCCAGCTTCACACTTTTATTTTGCTAACATATGCGAGATCAATTTATAATTATCTAGTTGGATCTTTGATTCAAATTAGGTTATTCAGACAGTGGTAGAGTAGATGATGAGGAATTCTTACAATTATTGGTATAAGATTGTAAATATTGTTGAAGTATTTATGTGTTGGACTGGAACTACAAGATAAAGCAAACTTAAATTTTATTTGAAATTATAGGATGATGGAAAAAGGTATAAATTCCTCCTTAATGTTTCCTAAAAATTTTAAGTTTGTCCTTACTATTATCTATACTGTCACATCACACCTTAACATTTTTAAAATAGCACTCGTAGCACCCTAAATTTAACATAGTTAAGTTTTTGATAGTTTCTAGTATAAGGGTCATCAATTTAGCGTGTGTGAAATCACAACTAAACAATTTGGACTCACCAAATGTTGATGCGATCTTAAAAATGATTTTTTTAAACATTGGTTAAAGGCATAATTTTTTCCTTAATGTTTTACAAAATGGGTAAATAAGCCTCTATCCTTATCTTTATTACCACTTTTGCACCATATTCAGGGTGCAATGAGCACTATTTTAGTAATTTTATGGTGTAAAATGGTATTAGAAATAACGATAGGAGCTTACTTGGACCTTTTGTGAGATGTTAAGATATAAATCACACCTTTAGCCTACGACGATTAGGTTGAAGAATATATAGATATCATTATACACTTTGATATAATTTATTTAATGGTTATTGATGGCCTCCAATTAACAGTAAGATATCTTGCATCCAATTAATATTTTACCTCTGCATTATTATTTTTTGTTGATAATCAAAGGGCGAACGTTAGGTGGTGTTGATTATGTCATTTGGTTGCCACTGATTTTGTCATTTGATTTCCATTGTATCTTCTAAAGATTAAATGTAGATTGGCTATCATTCATATGTATCTTCATGAAATACATAGTTATTGACCATGCTAGTGAATTCTTTCAACTGTTATGCAGATAGATAGATTTAAATATCTCAAGTTGTCCTTTTATCATTATGGAACTACTGTAGTAATAGCTAGAAATGGTGAGCATTCAGTTATTGCTTATATGGTTAACAAAATGAATACATAAACTCAAATTCTATTATTGGTCAAGGAACGACAGTGATGATTTAATATTTGATAAATTATTCAGGCATATTTGGACTAGAGCCTAACAAGTTTTTGGATAATAGTTGCAGCAGAGATCTTTATGTGAAAGAATAACGTATCATTGTCTCATGCTTCAATAATTTTGTCCATAAAGCTGAAATTCAAATAACGCTTAAGTATTTTTGAACTAACATTAGAAATCAGTTTCATTCTCGTGATATTATACCAAGGCTTATGTAACTACTTTATTTCTTCCCTTATCAATCTTTGATGTCTGATGATGATCTAAAACAAATAAAATTTTATAACAATTTTAAAATCTTATTATTATAATTTTTATAGAGATAAATCACCTTAAAGATAAGATCATTATCATAAAAAAACATTAAACAAAAATAGCATATCATGTCATATGATTTGATAGTAACACATTCCTTGTTCTTCTGTCTACATATGAGCAGTGAAAACTTGTTCTTTGCGTAAGTGATTTGAATGCTCTCTTTGGATAATGAAAAGTGATAGCATAAATGTATGTATGAGACATGTTTCTTTCATTTTAATGATGGTTATTTGAAGTTTGAACATGTATAATAGAACCACGCTTGGTGTAGAGCCTCATTTGGTATGAGTGAGATTGAACTTTACATGTGTTTTGTGTTAAAATTATGCCTATTCTTTCCTTGGGAGTGTTGAATTCTAAGTTTAGATTGGGAATGATATATGCAAGTATAAGGTTTGCTCTTAACATGAGCCCTATTAGACATGTCTTGTATGTGCTTAGATGTGAATGATGTATGTTCATTTGTCAACTTGGGCATTAGTTCTTCACCATATAAATTTTTTCTTTTGACATAAGTAGTTTTGGTGTTGGAAGCATTCCCATGACTATATCCAATTCCATACCTATTATTAGAACTCTCTTGAGCTCCTAACATTATTATTACCACATGATTTTGTCATCATCTTTTGTTGTAAAGCACATGTGAGCTAATCTCCTTTCGAATTCTCACTTTCGGAGTCATTTGATTCATCCTAAGTGAAGACTTTTATTACCTTCTTTTTACCTTTTTCCTTCTTCTCCTTCTTGTCATTTCTTTCATATTTGTCATTTTCTTTTAAAAGAGTAGATAAGACATCATGTGTCCAAGTTTCCCACATTCAAAGCAGATAATGTTATTTGATTTGCATTTTGAATCTTTTCTTACCACTTTTGCATTCCTTTCTTTTAAGGAGTTCTTCTGCAAGAACTTCTTGAATTTTCTAATGATTAAAGCAATATATTTTCCATTAATTTCACTAGATGATGTTTCTTGTTCACTTGATTATTCTTTTGAGGCTTTGAATGTTATATTCTTTCTCTTTGGAGGCATTATTTCCTTTTGTATCTCTTAAAACCTCATTTCATAAATAAGAAGAGATCCAATAAGATCCTTTAGTGGTAGACTTATCAGATCTTTAGCTTCTTGTATGGTTGTCATTAACTTTCTATGTTTTTAATAGTGACCTAAGCAACTTCCTTACCATTTCAACATCACTGTAAGTCTTTCCAATGCCCTTGGGATCATTGATAATATCAATAAATCTTGCATACATGTTAGAAATAATTTCATCATGTTTCATTTGGAATAATTCATATTAACAAGTTACTATGCTAACTTTGCTTTCCTTAACTTTATTTGTTACTTTATGAGTAACTTCTAGAGAATGTCAAATTTTGTAAACCATTTCACACATAGAGACTCTATTAAATTTATTTCTTCCTAGTGCACAATACAAAATGTAGACCACTTTGCTATTTAAAGAGATTAATCTTTTATTTCGAGGACCTCATTGCTCTTTAAACTTGAGAACTTTTCTATTATCTATAGTTTTAGTAGATATGGACCATTTGAGACAATTTCCCATAGATCGACATTTTTAGCCATTAATAAATTTTCATATAGCGAAGGTCATAACCTGAAGTGTTTCTTCTGTCATCTTAATCTCCTACATAATTATTGTTAGTAAAATCTAGTAAATTTGATTTCTTACACTTATCATAGAACATCCCATAATCCTTGGTTCCTTACAGATAACGAAGTATTCTCTTAACAACTAACAAATGCATTTTAGTTGGATTCTCCATATATCTACTAATTAAGCTTACATAGTGCATTATATCTGGTCTTGTTGTAGTTAAATACATTAAACTGCCCACAATTTATTTATAAAGTTCGTTATCCATGTTCATTCCTTCGTGATCCTTTTTCAACTTCAAAACAAACTTGACTTGAGTACTTAAAGAATTTCAATTATGCATTTCAAACATGTTCAAGTTTTCTTGTACATATTTCCTTAGAGAAATGAAAATTCTAGGAATTGATTATATTAGTTTAATACCAAGAAAATATAGCATCATTTCAAGATCAGACATATCAAACTCAACCATCATGGAGTTCTAAAATATATCAAACAGGGCACATAGTCCCTCAAGTTTGCCATAATTAAATTTAAGTCTCTTAATTTTGCCATAATTACATTTTAGTCCCTCAAGTTTTCCATAGTTATATTTTAGTCCCTCAAGCTTTCCATAATTACATTTTAATCCCTCAACTTTGTCATAATTACATTTTTAGTCCCTCAGTTTGACATAATTACAATTTAGTCCCTCAAGTTTGTCATAATTATATTTTGGTCCCTCAAATTTGCCATAATTATATTTTAGTCCCTCAAGTTTGGCATAATTACATTTTACCTCAAATTTGACATAATTACGTTTTAGTCCCTCAAGTTTGCCATAATTACATTTTAGTCCCTCAAGTTTGCCATAATTACAATTTATTCCCTCAATTTTAGCATAATTACAATTTAGTCCCTCTTTAACATAATTACATTCGAGTCCATTAAATTTGCATAATTACATTTAAGTCCCTCAAGTTTGCCATAATTACGTCCAAGTCGCCCAAGTTTTCCATAATCACATTCAATTCCCAAGTCTGTCATAATTACATTTAAGTCCTTTAATTTTGGCATAATTACATTTTAGTCCTTCAAGTTTGACATAATTACATTTTAGTTCCGCAAGTTTGGCATAATTTCATAGACACATGTCACCACCATACTTTTTTCTATACATATATATACATATGCTAATAATATATATATGTGTGCATACATGGCCAATAAACTATGTTATTTATATACGTACATAAGCACAAAAAAATCTTATATATATACACACATGATCATCTATCTTTTTCTATATTTATACCAACACAACCGCCAATATTTTTCTTATATATATACACATGGCCACAATTTTTTTACACACACACACACATACTCATATACACATGACAACAAACATTTATATATATATATAAACGCATAACCACAAAACTTGTTTCTACGTATATATACATATGACCACTTAAAACTTTTTTTTATATATAGACACTCATGTTATATATATATATATATACATAATACACATACACATATACATATGGCCAACAAAATGTTTTCTATCTATATACACACATGTTAACAAATACTTTTTCCTATATATAGATATACATACATACACTCACGTAAACACCATTTTTTTTCGAGATATATATACTTAAGTGGACACCCAAAACTCGAATACATGACCACCAAACTTTTATCATACATATATAACATTTTCCAATATATATATATATGCACCTACATGACCACCGAACTTTTATCATACATATATATATATACACATGTAACAACCAAAATTTTGGCCTATGTATTTACACATATGATTACAATTTTTTTCCTGTAATTTGGCCATCAAAGGTTTTCCTGTGTATAAAAACATATGACCATCAAACTTTTTTTGTTTATAATATATGCCTATAGCCACCAATCTTTTTCTTACAAATAAATACTTAGATGGCCACCATAAATTTTTCTCATATATATACATACATAGCAACACAAAAATTTGGTACCACAAAACTTTTTCTTGTATTAATTACATATATCAAAAAAACATTTAGAATTTTTATATGAACATACATGGCTATTGAATGTCTTTTATATATATATATATAGACACATATAGGTGATAAACTTTTATCCTATACATGTACACATATGATCACCAAACAATTTTCTTATATATCTATATTATACACACATATCCACAAAAAATTTTCCTATATATATATATAACAAGCTATATAACAAGTAATCCAAGTAGCTTAGTTAATAAATTAGTTAGCTTTTCCTCCCTTCCGCTATACTTCAAATCATCTGTTCCATTATTACTGAGATCTCTTAAGAAATAATATTTCACTTTAATGTGTTTGCTACTTCCATATAACACATGATTTTTGGAGAGTTTAACTATTGACCTGTTGTCACAGAAAATTGTTGTAACTTTGCAAGAATTTCCTCAACCAGATAACTTGGCATGTATAAGTTGTTGTAGCAACAAATTTAGCCCCTGTGCTTGACAAAGTGACAATTGATTACTTCTTGGATAACCACGAAACAACACCTTTGCTCATCATAAACACATAAGCTGAAGTGCTTCTTCTATCATCTTGATCTCCTACATAATCACTGTTAGTAAACACTAGTCAATCTAATTTCTTACCCTTATCAAAGAGCATGCCATTATCCTTGGTTCCTTGTAAATAACAAAGTATTCTCTTGGCAACTAACAAATGTAATTTTTTGTTGGATTCTCCATATGTCTACTGATTAAGCTTACAAAGTGCATTATGTTTGGTCAATATGCAGTTAAATACATTAAACTTGTGAGATCCCACATCGGTTGGAGAGGGGAACGAAGTACGTCTTATAAGGGTATGGATACCTCTCCCTTACAGACGTGTTTTCATGGCCTAATGCATCGGATCCCATCAAAACTTCGAGGTTAAATGTGCTTGGGCGAGAGTAGTTCTAGGATGGGTGACCTCCTGGGAAGGTTTCAGGAAATGCAAAACCATG
>JANPWT010000007.1:24999281-25009648 GCA_024678245.1 Erythroxylum densum
GCTCGATCCCATCAGAACTTTGAGGTTAAATGTGCTTGGGCGAGAGTAGTTCTAGGATGGGTGACCTCCTGGGAAGGCTTCGGAAAAAGCAAAACTGTGAGGGCTTGGCTGGGCCAAGGCCCAAAGCGGACAATATCTGTAAGCGGGTGATCTAGGCCGTTACAGTGGTATCAGAGCCGGTACCTGATCCGTTGTGTCAGCTAGGCTGGACCCCAAAGAGGATCGGGCCCTAAGGGGAGGTGAAAAGTGCGAGATCTCACATCGGTTGGAGAGGAAAACGAAGTACGCCTTATAAGGGTATGGATACCTCTCCCTTATAAACGCTTTTTTATGGCCTAACGGACGGGATCCCATCAAAACTTCGAGGTTAAATGTGCTCGGGTGAGAGTAGTTTTAAGATGGGTGACCTCCTGGGAAGGCATTCGGAAAAACAAAATCGTGAGGGCTTGGCTGGGTCAAGGCCCAAAGCAGACAATATCTATAAACGGGTGATCTAGGTTGTTACAAAACTGCCCACAATTTGTTTGTAAAGTGTGCTATCCACCTTATTTCCTTCATGATCCTTTTTCAACTTCAAACCTCTCAATAGAAGTACTTACAGAATTGTAATTCTGCATTTGAAACCTGCTCAAGATTTTTTACACTTATTTTCTTTGAGAAATAAAAATTCCAACAACTGATTTTATTACTTCAATATCAAGAAAATAGTCCAATATTTCAAGATTAGACATTTCAAACTTAACTATCATAGGCTTCTAAAATTTATTAAACATGGTACATAGTCCCTCAAGTTTGCCATAATTATATTTAAGTCTCTCAATTTTGTCATAATTACATTTTAGTCCTTTAAGTTTGCCATGAATATATGTTAGTCCTTTAAGCTTGAAATAATTATATTTTAGTCCCTCAACTTTGTCATAATTACATTTTTGTCTCTCAAGTTTGGTATAACTACATTTTAGTAGCTCAAGTTTGATAATTACATTTCAGTCCCTCAAATTAACCATAATTACATTTTAGATCCTCAATTTTGTCATATTTACAATTTAGTCCCTTAAGTTTCATAATTACATTTTAGTCCCTCAATTTTTTGATAATTAAATTTTATTCCTCAAGTTTTCCATATTTACATTTTATTCCCTCAAGTTTGCCATAATCACATTTTAGTCCCTAAATTTAGCATACTTACGTTTTCCCCTCAACTTTTGCATTATTGCATTTTTATTCCTAATTACATTTTAGTGCCTCAAGTTTGACATATTTACATTTTAATCCCTCAAGCTTGACATATTTAAATTTTAGTCCCTCAAGTTTGGTGTAATTACATGTACATACGTCACCACCATTTTTTTTCTGTACATATACATACACATGTCAATAATATATACTCTCATAATTAAGGATAATTCACTTAATTCATTCTCTCTTTGAGTGCTTTTTTGACAATATTTAGTACCAAATCATATTTTTCCTTTTAGGTGAACTAGGTATTTAACAATATAAGAGGAACGACTAACATTTATGGAAGGTCAAAATATTACAAACATCTTATTTCGATGGTAACTGTTATTGACATGCTACGACTGATTAGAAGTATGCTTGAATACAGACAAAAGGCTTAAAAAATAAGGGTAATGTAGTCATTACCCTACTTTATTAAAGGAATGGAGAAAATTTTAACGAAAAGAATTATCTCTAATTAGAGAAATGAGGTTAGGGTTAAATTGTAAAATAAAAAATTATGAGTACCCTTTCTACACTTTTAAGTGGATACCTAAACCTTAAATATGTTTAGTTGAAGTGTCGAAAAGAAAACATTAATTGAATTCCTAAAAATTTATAATACTATCAAGATTTAAAATTTTTCAGAAACGTCTATAGTGAATTTATAGGATTTGAATGAAAAATGAAATGCTTATAATGAAATTTAAGTTGTAGAATTAAGAAGAATTGCTTAAAATGAATCTTGGAACTTTAAAAATAAATATAATTCATTAGGTTTAAAATGAAAAGAATAATTCCTAGAGCGACTTATAAAGTCTATAATGCAAAGTGCAACTGCTAAAGTAATTTTTAGGGTTTAAAATGCAAAGTTCAATTCCTTTTGTTTCCTTTTGTGATTACTACGATTTTGAAATACATATTCATGAATAGAACATAGGGCAATAATTTGATTTTGACTTGTGCCTAAATTGGAGATGAGCTTTGACTTATTAAGACTTTAGCTTGATTTAGATTAAGATTTTATACTAAATTTGATCTTGAGCTTAATTTGTATCTGTTGTGTTTTAAATTTATGGGCTTTGGCTTTGCCTAGTATTAGGTTGTACTTTAAAGCTACCATGACTTTATAAACCATAAATGTTGACTGTAAGTAGATATCGAATTTATATGGGTTTTGCAACTTAGGGTAGTTTCAAGATGGAAATTTGGATTGAACTCTAAGCAGTTTTATACTTGTTGTACCACACCGGTAGACAAATGGTATGTTAAATATTAATTTTATACTGACTGAAAATAATACGATAAATATTAGTTTCATACTAAAATTGGATCAACATTGACTTTTTTGACTGATGCTTTATTGGATTTGTTGAATTTGTAATTACTTATTAAATTTTCTCAACTACAAGATATTATTGATAGTTGATGTGCTTTCTGGAAATTCCTTGAACATACATAATTGCATACAAGATATTATTGGTAGTTGATGTGCCTGCTAGAAATTCCTTGAACATATATAATTGTGGCGATATTTACTAGAAGCATATATATCTTGATGGGAGCTTCTATTTGCTGGAAACATATATATGTTGGATAGACAACTATATCACTTTTACTAAAGCTTTATGGTTAACCCCTAAAATTTGTAAGAGAAGAATAGAGTAGAAGAAACTAGTTAGAATTGAAAGCCAACAATACGGTGTCAACATGCTCTAAGATCCTGTCAAACTTAGCTAGACTCCATTAAATGAAACATGATCTCACTTTTTATATTGTAAAAGGAAATGACTACATGAATGGTTGATCATTAAATATTATTATGTTAATTAGGGAATGGTTGATTTCACTACAAGAAAAATGGGGTTTAGTGATGAAAATTGCCGATGGAATGTGAAGGTTTTTCGTCGACAAGCGAAGTTAGCGACGGAAATTACCGATGACATCAATCGTTGAAGAAACGGCTGTAGGTAATTTCTACTCAGTCGCTAATTTACCAACGGATATTTTCTATTCTTTCGCTATATTTAGCGATGGTAACTTTTGTGCCCTCCATAAATTTAGCGACAGATTTTGTATGTTCGTAAAAAAAATTTAGAAACGGTCAAAGTTTTGGAAACATTTTGGAAAATGTAGTGATGATAAGTTGTGTTTTCTTATTCCGAAATTTAGTAGTAAATTTATCGACGGATATTGTTATTTCGTTGGTAAATGCACCGATATCATTTTTTAATTTTTCCTACAATTAATTTTGATTAATAATTAATTTCTATAGTTATCTATTGATAATATTTTGATTTTTATATATTTAATTTGTCTAAACAGTAAGTTGATTGATAATATAAAATAAAAATAATCTTAATTGATAAAAAATTAATATCTGCGACAAGAAGTCTCTAATTCGTACAAATTGACTTGAGAGTAGCTACAACTAAGCTATGCAGTTGGTGAATGTGGATGCTCTAATTACTGCGATGAGGTACTGCCCCTAAGCTTCAACTCATCCGTCTCATTACGGAGTTGGCTATGTACTCCATAGACTGTTGCAACTGAGTTGCCAGCCTCTCTATTGTGCTCTCAAGCTGAACAATTCTCTCAATAGATGCGAACTGCCTACTAGCTGTAATTGTACTAGATGTGGAGGATTTCGAATAGCATGTGTTCGCAAAGGACCTAAGTTGAAGATCTGTCTATGACAGTCCTTACCACCCACTGCATCAAGATATGCCTGACTCTCATCAACAGTTTTAGAGTGTTGAAACTGTCATTGAATACTTTCTTATATTTGGTCATATCAGGAGACAATGTTTATGTTAATAAGTGATAATTATTCAGAATTAATATTAAAGAATAAATTTCACATACATTAAGTTTTCTACATCGGGTGTTGATGAAAGTCACACCATCATGCTTCTTAATATGAGTGTGCAAAAAGAGCTGACAGAGTGTAGACTTCCTGCCTATAGACTTTTTCTATATCAGAATAAAATGTTATAAGTGAACTACAATTTATAAAAATTTTAGCAGAGATTCCTCTATTTTTATGATATTTATCTCCTGTTAAACAAAGAAAATAACTCAACAACACAGCTATATATGACACCAGATATTTATAACATTATCATAATATACATATATTTTTATTCCAAACTCATACATCAAATTAAATTAAAATCAAATTTCATAAATTAAAGTAAAAAAAATCAGAATATAACTGTAAAGTGTATATACATACAAGTTTCTCTGCATGCTCCTGGTAGGTAATAGATTCTCCATTGTGTACAGAAAGACTCTCTCCCTTTGGTCCTCCAGATCTGTTTGTAGAATTGTGCTCTGAAATAGACATTGCCTTTGGTGATGTCCAATACAGCTGCCAACGGCTCTATATTTCTTCATATATATAAGGAGATTGTAAACCAATCTTGTATATCACACCAAGAAAGTCTCTATAATGTGTACGAGCTCACCTGTCTCATACTTTATAAATAACTGCATCAAATTTGGAATCCCAATCAAATTCTTTCAGAAGAAAAATGAAAAAAATCATAAGCACTTATAACTTGCAATATTTATCTAATTAATGTATAAAATTAACTAGATAAAAATTACAAAAGAATACTTTTTTTATACCTCAAACTCTTGATAATAAAAATCCTTTGTCGCCTGAGAGATAGTCTTCCATATATAACTGTCAAGATAATTCTTCTTTTTGAACTTGGATGTCATATTTCTTAAGCAAGTTCCTCACGGAACTAACCTAATATAAAAACAACTTTAGATAATTTTCAAATTAAAACCTATAACTTCATTATAAACCTACAGTGAAGTAAGTTCTTCCATCAACTCCTTGTTGGGAAATCGGGTCGTCGGGATCTGATCTGAATTGTAGTGGAATAATCACAAAACTTTTTCGTGACTTTTGATTTCATAAAACCAAGATTTATTTAGTTCTATAAAATGATTAACACAAATCAATATAAAGCAGAGATTTAATTCGTACCTTATTTCGAAGCTTGATCTTTATCTTATTGCATCCCTCGAACTATTTTCGAAATCTATCCATCACTACAAGAAAATAAGGCATTCTGCGACGTTTTTAAAACGTCACAGAATGTCCAAAAACGTCACAGAATGTATTCTGCGACGTTTTAAAAAACGTCACAAAAAACGTCGCGGAATGTGATGTAGGTAAAAGGTTTTTGCGACGTTTTGTGGAAAACGTCACAGAAAAAACTGACATTCCGCGACGTTTGAAAAAACGTCACTAAAAGTTTGGACAATCCGTGACGTTTTTAAAAAACGTCGCAGAATGTCTTCTGCGACGTTTTTATAGAAACGTCACGGAATATCTTTCGCGACGTTTTTTAAGGAAACGTCATGAAATGTATTTCGCGACGTTTTTAGAAACGTCGCGGAATGTCTTTTATGACGTTTTTATTATTATTTATATTATTTTTTCATTTTTTCAAAAATCATATTAATTTAATAATTTTAATAATTATTTTTTGAAATACAATTTTTTAAATCTTATTTGTTTAATAACTATTTAATATTATTTATGAATTTTATTTATTAAACAATGTTTGCAGGTCTAAATTACACAGGTATAAATTTATAAAAGTACCTAAAATGATATCCTATATTAACTTATATTAATACCGTGTCATACCAAAACTCAATCCGGTATAATATTCGTAACAATGCAAGGAAGGTTTAGTCTTCTGGTTCTGTTGAAGTTGACAATCTTTTCGCATGTGTATACAATACAACTAAAAAAGATAACCCCATTGTCCCATAAACTACTATGTTATTGCACTTTCTATCCCCAGGAAGTAATTAGGAACCCTTTCTTTTAGGGTCGGATATAAAAAGAAGCATGTATTAGCTATATTTCTATCCCATATATTGCACATGAAAGGGGTGAAGCTCAACATAGAACAAAGAGAAGGAATCAAAAGAGCAGCACAATCATCAGTCAGAAAATATCAAATATACCCATCAGTTCCTCTTTTGTTCTCTTGGCCCCATTTTCCCTCCCACCTGATTGCCCTGATGAAATGTTACAAATAAGACTTATGCCTACTCTCAATCTTCTTGCCTGGGACTCCCATTAGCATCGCCATCATCTAGCTGGACCCATAAACCTTGGCTTCTTTCTGCTCCATTTTCCCAGGCTTGTTGCCTTACACTCCTGTCATTCGTATCACCACCATCAGAGAATTGTGCCCATGCAGTTCGACTCTTACTGCCACCGACTTTATCCTCCTCACATCCTGCAACTGTCTTTAGGAGCTCAGATTGCAATGATGGACAGTGCTCTTTCAGATGTTGAAAACCATCAGAGTGCATAACAGCTGCATCCAACAAGATGATCAGAAAACACAGCATAAGATTTGTGACTTAAATGACTGAGAATAACAAAAGAAACTTCAAAATAAAGGAATAATTATGAGCCGTCTGGTAGATCTTTGATCAGGAGGGAGCAGAAATTGAAAAAAGAACATTAGCTCAGTAACTATCGATCACAAATAGCGGTGATCTTACATAGCTAACACGTCAGAACAGATAAGAAGACACCCATATTCATAACATAATGTTGATTTATTAGTCAACGGAGGAATGGTTAAAAGATCAAAGCCAAATTCAGCTGATATGCAGCGATGGTACCCCTCCCATCTACACACATAAATGTACAAATGCATGTATTATATCTTACTCCTGTTTAAGCTAAAAATCACAAGCACTGACATTGAAAGAATGTCTGTGTTAATTCGGCGAACAAACTGTTTTTTGGTCAGTAACCTAGAATGGCAAGTTAGTCAAACAAACCAAATGACTTGTTTATGAGGAACCATTACTATACAATACTATTATGCATTTAAGCCTAGACTTTGGTTTAATTATATCTGTTCATGATAGATATGCATATAGGCATATAAGATGCAAGTTTAGGTCAAATTAACTTCATGCATAGGTTCTCTTATTTGAATTTTCCCCTGCCAATCAAACTGTTAGAGCCAATTGGTAAAAGAAATGAAACAGCACGTATTGAACCTTGGAACAGGGAAAGGAAAATAAAAAAATATTTCTTCTATTTCACAACATGAAGAAAAAATTAAAAAAAAGAGATAAACCTATAAAGATGAATAGGTTGACAGCTTCTTAGGGAAACTTAATGATCATAACTTGGGAGTATAGTAAAATTTCACTATAATATCATATACATTCGTTAACAAATGAAAATGTTCTTTCCTTTGTTGTTATTCCATCAATCTCAGGCATCCAGCGTGTAGTACTAGTATGGCGTGAAATGGAAACTTGCAAGCATTTATGAAAGAAGGAACTCACATCATTGCTAAGAGTATCAATAAAAACTTTTCTTGCATTTCCCATGGGACCAGTTGCTGATCAACTGCCATGAAAGTGATCATCCTCGCAACTATCTTTAATTTGTTTCTCCACAAAGGTGTAATAATTTTAAGAACAGTAATGCCCCTGACCAGAATTACAAGTAAAACTTCTGACACAAATAATTCCTATCTACACCCACTGTGCGTCATATGTTGAAGAAAAGATTCATGATGAACAAAATATTGTATGGGTATTATACATGCACCTACGCAGGGCGTACAGCTTGGTCAAGCCAAAGTCAGAACCAACCTGTAACCAGAGCCCATAAACAAACAAGAATACAACACAAACCATCTTCTCTAACTCATGAAATAACCACCATACAGGATCAATTCACAACTAATTGCAACTCAAGAGTACCTACAGAAACAGCATAGATCTTAAGTGCATTTGGATATCAGTTAGCATATGCAAATTCAACATGAGCATCATTTTGATAAGAATTAGAAACAGCTCACAGTGCTTCTATGCAAGATAAATGAATTCATAACAAGAGGAATTTACCTTTTAGATTTTCAACAGCAAATCTTAGGCAAATGGATTTCAAATCCATAGCATGATAACGATCAGCCAGAGATAGAATATTGGCCACAGAATTCACGGATATGTCCTTGCAGAGTACAGATTCACACATCAATCTAAGTCTAGGTAAGTCATATCTGTCTGCCGCAGCCAAAAGTTTTGCAGCTAATGTGTCCGACACTGAGGGCATAGAAGATGAACTTGATGGAGAAAGCTCGTTGTCTTCAATCAACGTATCCTTATATATGAAGTGTAACAAAGCCTTCCAGTGCACATGTAAGAAAATATAAAAAAGAAGGTTAAATATATACTTCATATGACAGGTTATACCTTTCACAATACAGATATCTGTACATTTCACAACTTACTACTAACCACATTTTTCTTGAGCCTATTCTTTACATTCTAATCTGCATTGGCATTGAGTATCTTAAATGATTTCCTATGGTGAAAATCAATAATGATCCTTATTATAAGTAGATGGTGGATACAAATTGTTGGACCAAAATGAAGTTTCTTTTATATGAGATTGCAGAGAGTTCAGTTCTGATGCTTTAATTGAGTCGGACAAAAGAGGAAGTAAAAATCTTTTTCGTCCACTATATCATGCTGGCAAGCTTCATCTGCTAAAACATGAACGATTACTTTCTTTTTTCACTTAGGTTGCTTCAAGTAAATATCATTAGCAGATAGAGTACATAATTTTAGAACTGTTATTTACATCAATGAACAAAATGAATTACTTTGGAATAGCTGTATATCATACATATCTGTATCAGTGCATGGTTCTAACTAATGCTTCCTTATCCCAAAGTAAACAAAAACCACTGAGAATATATGTATACCTTGAAAACCTTAGGTTCCATATCTGTAATAACAACTTCGTTGTTTTCTTCCTCCATCGCATCTAAAAGCTCCCTTTCAAAGATAGGAGATCTAGCAGCCAACACCAACTTGTGAGCATGGAATTTTTCTCCACACACATCAAAAGTGACATCAGAAAATTCCTCATTCTCCAATAGCAAACCGAACTGGGAACCAATATCCGAGTCGGGAACCTTTATAGGATGCAGCCTGGAGCAATCAATTGCAGAAACCACGACACCAACAGTGCAGTGAATCTTCAAGCAATCATTCTTAAGGAAATCTGACGTTTCAAGCATTGCCCTCCGGAAAAAACGCTTGTAACCCCTGAAAAATATAAGGAGAATAAAGAAATAACTAGAATAAACCAGAAACCCTAAGATGGCATTGCAACAAAGTTATAGGAAACGAAGGAAGCACACACAGACCACATGCTGCCGCGATACTTGAGAGTGTAGGGGCCACTCTCGAGAGAACGATCGAAGTGGCTATGAACCTTGTGCTTGCCTTGACCGCTCTGGTCAATGAGGGTGAGCTCGAAGAGGGCGCGAACATCAGTGCCGTCGCTGGCGAGAGCGATGAAGACGGAGACGTAGGAGGAGTTGTCCTCGGTATTTTTCCCATCAGGATAGAAGAATATGGCCCACTGGTAACCCCCAACCGTGAAATTCTCGCTGGCTATGTGCTTTCCGATTCCGATCCCTTTCGCTAAGGAGTATCCCTGGATTGTGAACCTGTGCGAACCGTTTATGGTATCCGTTATGGACAGGGATTTCGTTGGGCTGCATGACTTGCTTGCCTGCGGCATCGAAACGGACCAGGACCAGCGTTTGTTTGTGTTGGTTTGGGACGGAGAGACTATTTTTTGAGGCGATGCAACGAAATGGATGGGAACGAGATTTTCAATTTTAATTCATATACCCACTAACAAGACAACCAATCATCCACTTCCACGTCAGCGAAGCTTTCTTTATGGTTCAATGGCGTTGCGGCGGTGGAAACAACAATAATACACCAATTCTCAACAATATATATATATGTAAAAACAGAGATAAAAACAGCAAAATATTTGTATTAAAAAAAATCACAAATACAATGAATAGTACATGTGATACTGGAATTCGTAAAGAAAAGGAATTAAATTTCTCATTTCCAGATGCTTACAACAATAACCACAACCCTGGACATCTAGCTGAAATTACAATGGCCAATTCAGAAAACAAGCACTTACAACAAACCTAAAGGTTAGTGCTGTATGAAAATCTGACTACGGCTTCTTTGTGTCTGATTCACATATACAATGCCTTCCAATTTCGTATGATCTAAACCAAATTATTCCTGATTGTTAC
>JANPWT010000007.1:25088501-25110907 GCA_024678245.1 Erythroxylum densum
TTCTTCTGTGTTTTGTTATGATGACATCATCTTCTTCTGTGTTTTACTTCGTCTGTGTTTTGCTTCTTCTACCTTCAGTTCCATTTTTTGTCCTTCTGAAGATAGAATCAGAGCTCAAAATATTCCTCAAAGTGGTAAATTTTGAAGCCCTCCTTGAAATTGCTTTAATAGGATCCTAAACCGATATCTCAATTGACCGTTATGTCTAGTGTCTCAAGGCTAGTGCAAATGTTTAGAATTAACATCTGTTTGATAATAGTAAGTGTAAGTTGTTTTCAAGTTTTCCTGGTGAGGGCATGCCACTCTTACGGGACACAAGTCCAGATGTCACTTGGGACGTCGGGCTCGTGACCCTCAAAGGCGGGGTGTCCAAAACTTATGGTATCAGAGATTTTTGGATCTTGCTTCTACCTTTTCATTTCTTCCGTGTTTTTACTTCTGTCTTTTCATTTCTTCCGTGTTTTTACTTCTGTCTTTTCATTTCTTCTACCTTTTCGTTCCTTTTGTGCTTTTACTTCTGCCTTTTCGCTTCTTCTACGTTTTTGTTCCTTCTGTGTTTTTGCTTATGCCTTTTTGTTTCTTCTGCCTTTTCATTTTTTTGTGTTTTTGCTTCTGCCTTTTCGTTCCTTTTGTGTTTTTGCTTTTTCCTTTTTGTTTCTTCCATGTTTTAGCTTCTACCTTTTAGCTTCTTTTGCCTTTTCATTTCTTATGTGTTTTTGCTTCTACCTTTTCATTTCTTCTGCCTTTTCATTCCTTCTATGTTTTTGCTTCTGCCTTTTTGTTTCTTCTGCCTTTTCGTTGCTTTTGTGTTTTTGCTTATGCCTTTTTTCTTCCTCTGCCTTTTCGTTTCTTCTATGTTTTTGCTTCTGCCTTTTCGTTCCTTCTGTGTTTTTGCTTGTGCCTTTTCGCTTCTTCTGCCTTTTCATTTCTTCTGTGTTTTTGTTTCTGCCTTTTCGCTTCTTCTGCCTTTTCATTTCTTCTTTGTTTTTGCTTCTACCTTTTCGCTACTTCTGCCTTTTCGTTCCTTCTATGTTTTTGCTTCTGCCTTTTTGTTTCTTTTTCCTTTTCGTTCCTTCTGTGTTTTTGCTTCTGCCTTTTCGTTTCTTTTGTCTTTTCGTTTCTTCTACCTTTTTCTTCTTCTGTGTTTTGTCGTCTCACTTCTTTTGCCTTTTACTTATTCTGCCTTTTGCTTCTTCTGTGATGACGTCATCTTCTTCTGTGTTTTGTTATGATGACATCATCTTCTTCTGTGTTTTACTTCGTCTGTGTTTTGCTTCTTCTACCTTCAATTCCATTTTTAGTCCTTCTAAAGATAGAATCAGATCTCAAAGTATTCCTCAAAGTGGTAAATTTTGAAGCCCTCCTTGAAATCGCTTTAATAGGATCTTAAACCGATATCACAATTGACCGTTATGCTTAGTGTCCCAAGGCTGGTGCAAAAGTTTAGGATTACTATCTGTTCGATAATAGTAAGTGTAAGTTGTTTTGAAGTTTTCCTGGTGAGGGCACGTCACCCTTATGGGACACACGTCCAAATATCACTTAGGACGTCAGGCTCGTGACCATCATGGGCGGGGTGTCCAACACTTAATGGAGGGCATCATTAACACCTTCCCTCTGTGGGTGAAATTTCACAACTTGCCTATAAAATTGTGGACTATTGAGGGCCTAAACTACCTTGCAAGTTTTTGGGGAAACCATTGACTGTGGATAATCAAACAGTTACGATGGAAAGGATTTTTATTCCAAACTGTGCATTGAGGTCCAGAGGTCCTCTATGCTTCGATAGCATCTCAGTGATGTGTCTTGGGGAGCATGGAGAAACTGTGAAGAAGATAATCCATTTATCTTTCCCTTGGAAACCAAAACCTAAAAAAGAAATGACAGGTGACAGGTAAAAAATTCCAAACTGGCTGGTATGACAAACTTATGGGAATTGTCTCATAGAAAGAGGGTAATGGGGGTATTGGCTCAGAGGGGGTATGTCAAAATGAGACTATAACAAAGCCTATTTCTAATAAGGAACAAAACTTGGTACAATGGGTGGAACTAGTGATAGAAGCACACGATGACCAACCTAAGAAAGACTCAATAGTGTCTAGTGGAATAGTACCTCCCTTGCACAATACTTAGGAGGATGAGGCGGTCTCTACACAACTAGAAATCAAGAGAAGGTAGAGATTGAAATAGTCACCCAAGAGTATTCTACTCTAATGACTGACAAACCTATGTTGGGCTAGGATGAGGTTGAGACCTCAAATCAATCATCAGAGACTACTATAAGATGTACTGCTAGGAGAAAAGGGAAGAACAAATATAAAGGGGCTATGTCCCCTGAATGTCTTTTTTAGTGTGGAATCCTAGGGTGCTTAATGACCCCTTAAAAAGCTATGTGGTGAGGGATTTGATCAAGGAGAAGCAACTTGTTCTGATGGGTTTGCTTGAAACAAAAATCAGAGACCTTGTTTAGCTACAAAACCAAAATTTTTTGGGTCCTCAATGGCAGATCATATCCATTCATGCTTCCTATTATAATGGGAGAATCATAGTGTTCTATAATAAAGACATGATGAAAGTTCAATTTATTGAAGAAAGTGAACAAAATTTACACTTTTCTTGCCAATACGATGGCCTTACTCCAAGGTTTGATCTAATATTAATTTATTATGCAAACTTTGCCTTCCAAAGGATTAAATTATGGCACCATTTGAACTGATTACATGCTACCATAGTTGATCTATGGATTGTAGTGCGGGACTTCAACTGCATATTAAGGTCTAAGGAAACGGAAGGTTGAAAGTAGTTAACCATGGCTGACACTAGGGAGCTCAGCAATTTCCTTAGTGGAGTTAATTTGTTTGATCTTTATTTAATTTGGAGAGTGTTCACTTGGTCTAATAACTAGCAAGGTGGTATGTTTACATGTAAAAAGTTGGATAGATGTATTGTAAATCATGTATGGATCTAGAAATTCCTACAAGTTGCTATTCATTTTGGGGAAAATTTAACTTCTGACTATACTTATACGTATATACATAGTCTAGTGGTGGAAAGCAGGGCAGGTTCACCATTTTGTTTCTTGAATGTTTTAACCCAGGTGAATGTGTTCTTAGAATTGATCCACAACTGCTGGTTACCTAAGGTCCATGGATATAAAACATTCCAATTGGTACAAAAGCTGAAAAATGTTAAAGCTCCTCTTAAGACATTTACGAGAAGAAAAGGCCAAGATCTAAATTTACTTAGAGCTAAGATTACATACAACACAACCTAATTGCTACTGTTGGCACCTGATTTTTTTTTAAAAATAAGCATGATTAGATTAATTTTGGGGTTTTGCTAGATTAATTTATGTTGGAATTAATTAGCATGTTAATGTGAGTAAGATAATATGGCATAGGTTAAGGGCATTGAACTATTAAAGTAGTGGGAGAGTGTAAGGCCAGTTTTGGCAAGTCATTTAAGTTTAAAAACCATAAGGCATTAAAGGAAGGGAAAGGTGGACTTTTCTCAATCATTAAGGATAAAATGGGGAGAAAGAATGTTGTCTTCCTCCTAAAGAGGGAAAAAACGAAAATGGGAAAGGAAGAAGTGTAATAACAAAACCAAAGAGAGGAAGAAGAGGGGTTTCGGTGGCTGAGAGGAAAGAAGAGAGTTGAGTTAGGGTTCCATCTTTTCTAAACCTTCTAGAGAGATTAGGTGTTATGTATGAAGGGAAAAAGGTAGAGGAAGATAAAATATTTCTTTTGAACCAAGCATCTCTTCATTTGGTGAAGATTTGAGGTAAGAGCATTTTAAGGCTTGGGATTTTTGGAAGGGTTTTTGTTTCAAGAGCTTAGTAAATGCACGAGTTTAAGTGTTCTAGGATCAATTTATACATTAGTTTCTTTGGGTTCTCATTTGGAAATTCTTATTGATTTGGAAATTGTATTTATGTTAAAAAGGGAATCAAGAAGGACAAGAGGAGCAAGAGGAGAGGCATATTTGAACAAGCCATAATCAAGGACTTCAAGGTGGGTTTCACTTTTAAAGTTAAGTAATAAGCCAATAAAAGTTTTATGTAAAGAAATGGCAATAAATAATTTTGCAACTACCTCATTCATGTGCATTTAATGTTTTTAAATGTTGCAAGATTGTGCTACATGCTTATACATGATTTGTGTGATGATTTATGAAAAGTTGTTTTTAAAAATGATTCTTTAAAATGATGCATGATTATGAAACCATACTTTTGAAAATGGTTTTTAAGGTATAACAAACATGTGAAAAGAAAATTTTTAAGAGAATGTGCCATTTTAGGCATCAAGCTTACAAGATTTTGAAATCTATGTCGGTTTGTGGTAGTCCCTCAAGAACCGTCACATGCACGTTGACCCAAGTATAGGCTTCTCCTGCCTGCTTGCTAGTGGCATGGAGTTCCCTCAAGGACTCCCTCAAGAATTCACGACTACACAGGACCATTACATTGAAAATATGTAGTGTGTCATATTTTGGACTTACCCAAACCATTTGATATGTTTATGTGTTCATGACAAGTTGACATGAGTAATGCATTCATGATTTGCATACATATGAATTTCTACATTGAAAATGACTTATAAATGTTTTTGCTTGTTATAAATTATAAAATTGTTACTCACGAGCTTTAAATTCACCCCCTAATCTCCTCCCATACATTAAGGTGATGAGCAGGATATCGAGTAGGTCAAAGAGCAAGGCAACACTCCTAGTTTTGATTATTTTGTATTTGAAGCAAGTTTTGTAAGGCAAGGCTTTGGTTATATTTTGAGCAAATCATGGTTCATGTGTCTTTTGTATTTTGATATTTTGATGTATTAATGTATTTGTAGCTTGAAATGCCCACTAAAGCTTTGTAAAACTTTTATCTTTTGATGCAAATGGAATATGTGTGCATATTTACTCATGACTCTCTCAAGTTTGTACGTTGCAATTTTTCATGTTTCATAAAGGAAAATTTTGTTTTCTAACTTCGAGGAAAAATTTGGATTAATCTAGGCTGATTTAGGCAAATGTGTCTTCTGAAAAGTTGTAGGTCTTTCTTTTAGCTTTCCAACGGTATATAGGATGAAAATTTTGGACATCCGAGTTGAAAGTTATGGTCCTTATAATGGAAGATATATCTTCTATCTTTTCGCTTCTTCTATATTTTGCTTCTTTTGTGTTTTACTTCTTCTACTTTTTACTTCTTCTGTGTTTTGCTTCTTCTATCTTTTCGCTTTTTCTATGATGACCTCATCTTCTTCTGTGTTTCTTCTGTGATGACATCATCTTCTTTTGTGTTTTGCTTCTTCTGCCTTTTCGCTTCTTCTGTGATGACATCATCTTCTTCTGAGTTTTTCCTGTGATGATGTCATCTTCTTCTGTGTTTTGCTTCTTCTGCCTTTTTACTTCTTTTGTGATGACGTCATCTTCTTCTTTGTTTCTTCTGTGATGATGTCACCTTCTTCTGTGTTTTGCTTCTTCTGTGATGACGTCATCTTCTTCTGTGTTTCTTCTATGATGACATCATCTTCTTATGTGTTTTGCTTCTTCTGTGTTTTGTTTCTTCTGTGATGACGTTATCTTCTTCTGTGTTTTGCTTCTTTTGCCTTTTTGTTTTTTCTGTGATGACGTCATCTTCTTCTATGTTTTGCTTCTTCTGTTTTTTCGCCTGGCCTATCTTCTATTCAATTTTAGACCCTTTAAAAGATAGAATCTATCTTCAAGGTCTTCAGGAAAGTTGTAGATCTTGAAGTCCTCTTTCGAACAATATAAAGAACACCTTAATCCAATAAATGTAGGGAAAGTTATAGTAATTTTCCCACTTCTTCTGTCTTTTTCCACTTCTTCTGTCTTTTCCATTACTCTGCTTTATGCCTATCTTCTATTCCATTTTAGACCCTTCAACAGATAGAATCTATTTTTGAGGTCTTCATGAAAGTTATAGATCCTGAAGTCTTCTTTCTAACCATATAAATAAAACCCTAATCCAATATCTGTAGGAAAAGTTATAGCAACTTTCCCACTTCTTCTGTCTTTTTTCACTTCTTCTGTCTTTTTCATTAGTATGTTTTGTACCTATCTTCTATTCCATTTTAGACCCTTCGGAAGATAGAATCTGTTTTTAAGGTCTTCATAAAATTTGTAGATTTTGAAGTCTTATTTCTAACCATATAAAGAAAACCTTAATCCAATATCTGTAGGGAAAGTTATAGCAATTTTCCCACTTCTTATGTCTTTTTCCACTTCTTCTCTCTTTTTCATTAGTCTGCTTTGTACCTATCTTCAGTTTCATTTTAGACCCTTTAAAAAATAGAATCTGTCTTCTAGGTCTTCATAAAAGTTGTAGATCTTGAAGTCCTCTTTCGAACCATATAAAGAACACCTTAATCCGATATCTATAAGGAAAGTTATAGCAATTTTTTCACTTTTTCTGTCTTTTTCCATTAGTCTGCTTTTCTTCTGTACCTATCTTCTACTCCATTTTTGACCCTTCAGAAGATAAAATCTGACCTCAAGGTCTTCTTCAAAGTTGTAGATCTCAAAGCCCTATTTGAAATCGTCCTTAGATGATCTTAACTTGATATCCCTAGTGACAGTTATGCTACTTGTCCTAAGGCAGGAGTAAAATAATTGAGGTCAAAATCTGTTTGGAAATAGTAGAAGTGAGCTGTCTTGAAGTTTGTCTTGTGGGGGCACACCATCCTTGTGTGATACGCGTTCAAATATCACGTAGAACGTCGGGCCCGTGACTCACAAGGGCAGGGTGTCTAACAAAATGAATTTTATTAAACATAATAATTTTATGCTAAATTGACTTTTCATAAACTATTAACATCAATTCATCGAGGAATGTCGACATGGAGATTGGTTTCGATAGCAGAAATGAGCTTAACTGGGAAAATATGGGAAAATTCTATCTAGTGAAGAACAAATCAATGCAGAACAAATTTCCTCATCATACACTAATCACTGCTTACCTTCCATGATCAATCTTCTTCTTTAAGGTTTTTAGTATCATTTGGATTACCTCTCTTCCCTAATTATTTTTATCTTATTTGCATCATAGTAAGCTATCAAATGAACGTTTCATTGTATATACTATGTCTTGTGTAAAGCTTACTAAAATCTTTAAGAGAACATGGATAAAAATAAAAATGATGGCAATGTCCTGATGGTTAGTACAGGATTAGGGCGATCGGTTGTTTTTGAACAATCGTCAATTCTAATTACTATGTTTGTTAAATCAGGTATGCATATGTTCAAATTTTGCTTCGTTGTATGGTTTGACTTAACTAGTTATTCAAGTTCTATACTAATTGTGTCTTAGGTGAAACGCCTCATACTAGCAGTTCATTTAATTTAGTGATCCATTTCACTATATCCTCTGCAAGTTTAGTTATAGCCAAGAAGTTGTTAGAAGATGGTGTCAATAACCCAACACCAGATGGAAGATCTTTGATGTTTTCAATTGATACCTTTGAACACTACTGACTCTCATGTCACTTGAAATCTTAAAAAATAATGATTTCATTTCCTTTTTGATGGAATAAGCATGAAACTTTATTTATTGTTATGTCTTTAAAATTTTTGAAAACAACCTCTCTATTAGTTAGGGGTAAGGTTGTGTATTATTGAACCTCCCCAGACCCTACATATCAGTGGGATTCATACTAGGTGTTGATGTTGTTGTTATTGTATGTATGTAAGATTATTAAACTTCTAATTAAAATCTTGTACTACTTGCATACATCATTATATTATATTTCTTACAATTTTCAATATTTTTATGTATTATTATTTTATTATTAATAAATATTAATGATTAAGAATAGTAGTCAACTTAAATTTATTATATTTTGATCTTATTAACATTAAAATTTTAGGTATGTTTATCTTTTTATATCCAAAAAATATTTAATTTTCAAATTTTAAATTACCTATTATTTGTTTTAAAACAATATGTTTAAAACTTTGAAAACAATTTACAATTTTTAGATGCTCCATTATATTTTCATGAAAAATTTGTATGAACGAAGGTTTACTATATACAATAGGCATTATTACAGAATAATTTATGTATAAATCTATATATTTAAATAAATTTATAGAGTTCGAATGAATTACGTAAAAATTGTAATTATTTTAACTTTTTGCAATGATTTTAAATTTCGTAAGCAAAAGTCTAGCTTTTTGTGACAATTCACAAATTCATCACCAAAGGCTTGACATTTGGTGATGAAAATTTTAAACTATCGGAAAAGGAATAAATTGTTTCCAAAGACATGCATTTAGCGACGATTTTAAGAAAAGTTATTTTTAGCTCGCAAAAAAAAAAGGTTGCTAAAAGTTAGTTTTATTGTAGTGACAGAACCCATAACAGTAGCAGAAGCATCACATTCCAAATCAAATAGGTAGGAAGATTAACTATAATATTAGGACAGATGTTAGGGCTTGTTTAAGAGAACTAAAGGTTGTAGCAGCATTTAATGTCCATATAAAACCTATACATTTAAATATATCAGTAAGAGGGCTAGCTAGGGATGCATAATATCGCACATATCTACAATAAGAACCAGTCAACTCTAAGATTGTAAATTAATATATTATTGAAAAATACTAAAGCAAATCTCCTTAAGAAATTTAAAATGTCCATCAATAGTTCTAAAAGCTTTCTTATAAGTGTCCGAATCATCTAGTCTTATTTGAAGGTAGCTAGAGCAGCGGTCAACACGAGAGAAAATGATAACACCATAGAGCTCATCAATTAGGGACCATTAATGAATTGAGAGCAATATAGTTAGTCCAAAAACACCAGGAGCCATCCTTTTTCTTAACTAGCAGCACTAGAGAGGAAAAAGGACTAGTACCTTGCCTAATCAATCCATCGGAAAGCATTTCAAATATTATTTTAGTCATTGCCTCTTTTTGACACTAAGGATAATGGGTTCTAATATTAATTGGTGTGAAATGAGGAACTAAATGAATATGGTGTTCGTAAGGATGATGCAGAGGTAAGTAGCATGGTATAATAAAAATGGAACAGTCAAGGATTTTTCTCTACCTTCTCACTAGAAGTTTTTACAATTTTACCCATGACAATTACCTCTTTTGGAAATTTCACTCTAACATCTTATTCTCCTCTCCTTTAGTACAACCTCTCTTCTTCTACTACTGAGGTTTAACCTTGAAGAAGGCCTAATGGAGCAAGAGGGGACTCTCTCCCGTGAATCTTGAAGAGTTTCCTCAACTCTCATATGTTATTAAGGGGAAACAAGTTGTTGAATCTCCAACTACAGTAACAATTGAAGAAAATTCCAAGATTGATTCAACTCAACCCGAAGGTGCCTAGAAAAAGAAGCTAAACATCCAATAGAATAAGGGTAAGCTCAAACATTTTACAAATGTCATGAAGGATGACATCTTATCTCCTCCTATGGATCTTCTTCAAGTTGGAGCAAAGACTTGGTCCACAACCTTGGTGTGTTATTTTTGGAGTAAAAGACTAGCATTCCTAGTTGTTAATGCCTAGACTGTAGCAAAGTAGGGAGAGAAAGGCTTGAAGAAGACAACATTAATGGAGGATGATACATTTCTTTTCAAATTCTCTGCTAAAAAAATATAAATGAAATCATGGAGCTTGGACCATGACACATAGGTGGATAACCCATGTTTATTCAAAACGAAAGCCTGGTTCAGAATGTGATAGATGTAGCATTGATGCATTTCCTGTAAGGGTTCATTTTCACAATATTCCTCTTGAGTTTTGGATAATGGAAGGTTTAAGTTACTGGAAATTTACTCAAGCTTGCTTGGAAGCTCTAGAATTCGCTACTATTTTCAAGAATTAGATCATGATGTGCATTCAAACTTCTTCCATTAGCATTCTTATAAATGGTATCCCTATTGAGCCTGTGAATTACACCCGAGGTGTTAGACAAGGGGAACCCCTCCCCCTTTATCTATTCATCCTGAAAATGGAGGGGTTATTTAGAATCCTCATTAAGTTAGTTAGTTGCAATGGCAGGTACCAATTTTATTACAGATGTAAGGATTATAAGTTAACACATTTAACGTTTATAGACGATCTTATCATTCATTCTGGTGCGGATGCATATTCTATAAGCATTCTAAAAGATATTTAGAAAAGGTTCTCAAATTGGTCAGGGCTAAAAGTGAACATTCAAAAGAGTAGTATGTTTTGTTCTAAAGATGTATGCAATCCTACTGAATTATCCAAGATCTTAGGAATGGAACTTCATTCTCTACCTTTCAAGTATCTTGGAGTCTAATTTCTCAAGAAAAACCCAAGTATATGTAGATTGCATTTCTCTCTTAGAGAAATACAAATCTAGAATAAATGCTTGGCAAAACATATTCCTATCATTTGTAGCTAGAGTCACCTTGATTATTTCTATTTTTAGGAACCTATATGTCCACTGGATTACTCACAAAATCTTACCAAGGAGATTTATTAAGGAGATAGACCGAAATATGAAAGCTTTTTTATGATCTGGATCAGTTTATAATACTTAAAAGGTTAAAATCACGTTGAATAAAGTATTCGACACCTCTTATGAGAAAGGTGCAACTATTCAAAAGAATTTGGAGGTTAAATGTTGAAAAAGATGCTATATGGATCAAGCAGATTCATGAAAATTACTTTAGAAACCAAAATTTTTTGCAACTACCATTATATAAGGAATACTTTTGGATCTTCACTCTTATGCTACATTTGAGAAGCCTTATTTACCTTAGATATCCATAGATTAGGGAATGGTGACAACATTCAAATATGGTATGATAATTGGATTGAGTTCAGTTCACTCGTTCAAAGAGAAGAGAATGTCCCTTTAAATAATAGAGTCCCTCTCAACGCAAGGGTATCTTCACTAATATATAATGGCAGATGGACAGTGAACTTTAGAGGCTTCAATTCTTTAATTCAGTATCTACCTATGATAAATCAAAGTAATGTTGAGGATAAAATTATTTGGAAACTAGAATCCAGTGGATCTTGACCAACAAATCATGCTACAAAATTTTACAAGCTGAAAATAAGGAAGTGCCATGGTATAAACTTTTGTGGAAGGATCCCCTCAGCCCTGAAGCATCAATAATTACTTGGCTAGATATCAAAAGCCACCTTATCACAAAGAACAAATGGTATCGAAACTATAATCCCATTTATGTTTTGTGCAAACAAGCAGAAGAAGACAAGAATCACCTGTTCTTCCATTGTGTCTATTCCAAGTCTATGTGGAGTCAAATCTTCCATAAGCTAGTAGACTACTGTACTTTATGTAAATGGTTTGCAACACTGATTTGGATCGTTATATTTTCCAAACAGCAGAAGGTAGATGGAACTCTTTACAAATTAGCATTCACGGTCACAATCTACAATATATGGAGAGAAAGAAACAGAAGAATTTACAAAGAGAAAGAAGTTAACAAACACCTACTAGTAGAACATACTATCAACGAAATTAGAGCTCTAGCAATTCCAAAATGTAACACCCTACTCTCGCAAGACACGTACTTGACATCCTGAGTGATGTCCGAGTGCAAATCTCGCAAAGGTGGCATGCTAAACCAGTCAATTAATCAAAGTTATTACTTTCTAATAAAACAACTCGTGGATATGTTGAAAATTAATGATCAATTTTGGCCCAATTTTTATTTAAAAACATTTTCAGTCACAAGAATTACAATCATTATTTAACTTATCATAGTTTTAGTAGACACTTGGGCCCATTACAGAAACGAAATACTCGTAGTCATAATAACATTACATTTCAAGATCATTTTCATACACATTGAATGACACTTATGACTACACTTTTGACACAACAGAATGAAATACCCATGTAGGCGCAAACTGATCCAACCTGGAACTCTTACTCAGATATGGTGGCTAACTTCAATTTGCCTATCTGGAGATCTTTATTAAACTTGAAAAGTCACGTTACAATTTTGATGAGTTTTGTGAACTCAGTTGAGTAACCATCCTCGATTGTTCACTCATGTAACAAAATACAATCATCATATAGTCACACAGTGCATACAGTCACATAGTTCATATCAACTTGATAAACATCAAGTTCTATTGCAAACAAGTAGTAGTATAGTCAACAGTTCATTCAATCTATCGTTTCATTACAGCATTGCAAATCATTCAATGAATTACAATCATATACGAGTGCTATATGTATGAGACTCACATTCATTTTTATTTTATTGTGACTATGTGCTTTTATAGTATTCCGAATCATCGGGCTCAATCAGTTAGTCTATCCCTTATCTGCTGCAGATATAGGGCTCATTAATCAAAGTGAGCTATAGGCTCTAATCACATTTGTGAGAGCTTAAAGCTCTTTTCAGTAACAGTCTCAGTTTTAATAGCAACATCAGTCACAACTTCTTTTATATTACATGCATTGGAATGAAATGCATGCCACAGTTCAGTCATCAAATTCAATCACTTTCATTTGCATGAATTATGATAGTACAATATTCATAGTAATAGTCATAGTAACAGTAGTCATTGGACTAGGTCCAACATTCAATTTTTTAGTTGAGAATCAAAAAATCATTTATGCAGTCTCATTCACATACAAATAGCACTTCCAATATTATTTCCATGCATCAAATGCCTCGGACAAATATTTTTTGAAATTCAGTACCAACTCAATACATTTCAGTGCAGTTCAATAAGATAGCAATACAGTTCAGTAATATACAGAATAAATAAAGTGAGACCATCTTAGGTTACTCACAGTTGCCTCGTTAAGCCTGTTTCCTTGACGTTTCAGCAATATCTGGAAGTGGTTGCTTTAGTTGCTCATCTATATGCAATAAAAATAATTTCATATTACTAGAGCGCTTAGGTAACAGAATAAACACATTTATCAATGTTTCATGTCTCATGCATGTTCAAAGACAAATTCTCGAGTATATTTCTGTCATACATTGATGTACATATTAATTGTACCCCAATTGTACCAAAAAATCACTCATTCTCTATTTCAACTGTTTCTAAAAGCATTCAATTCGGGACAACTGTATTTGATCATTAAGATCAAGAAAATGAAGCATTTAAATAACACTTCCTTTTAGACAATTGTTCCTCTATATCTTAGTTGCTATTGACACTAAGATCATTCAATTTGATTCAATATACTGAAAGTTATACTCCAAATATGTCAGTATGTTCTTAAGCTATAATAGAACTCATAACTCAAATTCAGAACAGATTTTGGAATTGTTAAGACCAAAATTACAATTTAACTTCTTCAGAAAAATTGTAGCTTTATGTCCCTAGTTTCATTTTAATTAAGAATCAACTTATTTGGAACTCTACAAATTAATAAATAATCAAAATACCGAAATATATTCAGTAAAATATTCCAGTTCATACTATTCTAACAGATTCTCTCAATTTCATTCAATCAATCTTTTCCAAATCAATTCATAAGGCTACCAATTTTTATAGAGAGGTATAACAATGTATTATGAGTCTATTGGTTTAAGTCTCGTGTAATTTGGATATCGGGAGCAAAAGTTATAATAGAAAGAGCAAAGGAAGTTTAGAATTATCTCTCTTCAGAAAGCATGGAAGTCGCGATCATGCAGGTGCTTCAGCGATGTCGCAATCATGCTTCACTACTTCCTTAGAGAAGTAGTGATCGTGCAAAAGCATGATTAACTTTCTCTCTTCGTCATTTCTCCAAAAATACGAAACCCAATTTTCATATCTTCTTCCTTTTTTCCAGATTTTCCATTTCTTATACTTTCCAACTAATACATCTATGCATGAATCATCTTTCTATGTCTAGTACAAACTCAAAACAAGTCATATGCAAGCTAATCAAAACCTCACACAAGCTTTCTCTCACTATTGTGTTCATCCTTTCTTTCACTACTGTATTTTCATTCTTTTAGCAATTCACAACTTCACAACACTCAGTAAGCTCAGATTTAATTCCAAATACAATTACTGCTCATTCCTTAACTAATTCAATTCCTCATCTAAGTCTTTCAGTGTATTTATTCACTGAAACTATATTGCTTAAACTTCTCATGCATGTATATATAAGAACACCGTAAAACATTATCAGAGTTGCTTACGTGATTCAGTAATATTGCCAACCGAGAGAGTGAATCATTCGCACAAGAATAATAACTTAATACTTGGTGTTTGATAAAACCAGAAGACAATTTGATAACAACACTACTCTCAGTGAAGAATAACAAGAGAGGGAGCTGCAGGAGTCTAACATACATAACTACGTATTCACTTACATGGTTTAACATTTGTCACTATTTTATACTGCCACATGTCACATGCACATAGGCTATTTTTCATCAATTTAATCAGTCCACGTTTTACACTACCAAAAATTCTGATATAATACTAATAATCTCTAATTAAATCTTTAATGTAAATAATTCACAATTCACTTTTTAATCGCCTTAATCAGTCAATTATACCCAAAAAATGTCAATGAATACATGAATAATTATTTTAAATATGTCAACAATAAATATTCACATGTGCGTGAATATACAATGATGCATGAGCATGCAATGCGCTCTACAATGCGCTCAGTTCACAATTCTGGGATCTAGCCCTGAACATGAGATGTTACACAAAATTAGTTCACCTTAAGCTATCATAAGGAATAAAGTATAGATGGAACTTGTAATTCAATGTTCATGTACTTTCTACTTGTCTAACTAGCTAAATGCATCTATCTTGGTGAATTCATTGTAATGGTGTTATAGCTTTGCTATTGTGAATGAAATTTATTCAATTTCAAAAAAACAAAAGGGAACACTCAAAAGGTAAATTAGTTAAATCATGATTAGGAAGTGTTTTAGTAGAGCAAAAGGTAAAAATAGGTATATCAGGTAAATATGGAGAAACAAAAAGAGCATATATGAAAGGAAGCCACTGAGTTAGTTTATAATAACTTACAAATTTGGTGCAGTGGAGCTGGATAAAATTATAGAACTATCAATAAAAGAAATGAGTTTATTATTATAGTATAAGATCATTCTTACTATAATAACTTAATAAACACCATACGTATACTAATAACTTACTTTGACATAACGATCTAAATAAAATTTTAAATCTGTTTCAAATTAATTAAATTTGCTCAAAGTAATAATTTAAGATAATTATAATGAATTATTGAATTAGATCGACTTTAAGAATTAAATTAAATCATTATGTCAATAACATTTTATTGGTTGATATACAACATTCATATCGCATATTTTTATTTATATTTTTTAATAAAAATATAAGAGAAACAGTTTTTTCTAAAAAGTTGAAATTACCAAAAATAATAAATCTAAATATTATAATTTTTTAAGTTACTTAAACGAAAAAAAACCCATATTTTTAACCCTAATTTCTTTTGAAAAATATCCTTGATGTAAAAATTTGCCCGTTACTTGTCACAATTAGGGGAAATCAAAGCTGCGAGCATCATTTATATATCTACTCATGGAGATATGATCGACTTGAAGAGAGGATCACAAATAGTGGGAATTGTAACAATTAACAATAACGTAGTAGGATTGAGACTGGGGTCTAAAGAGGTCATTATTTTCTATAGAACACTGAATTACCAAATTGTAATATACAATTGAGGAGGATACGGTTTTAACTTTTAACCTTGTTTCTCCTTACCGAAATGGATTATTTATTTGACGAAATGCTTTTCCTTATCACTGTCGAGGAAAAATGAGCGAGATTTCAGAGCCCAGCATACTGTTTCCATACAGAGCTTATAAATTAAAGAAGATGGTATAAACGATGGATCACAAAAATTGCAACAGCCCACTTTGTAGCTAAACTGCCCATTTTGTATCAAAAGATGAACATACGTCAATTACGGAGATTTAGATACAGAGAAACAGAGTCAGAAGACCCAAGCAACAAAGGCTGCAAGGTACCCAACATTTAAAGGCACAAATCTTTACAGTTTGACTGTAAAGATGTGTGCCTTTGACATGTCACTTACAACATAAATGAAAGAACACAAAATTATTCTGAATGAAGAATTTTCTTTTCTTGTTAGGAAAGTAGTTCCATATATTTGAATTCAGTGATTCAATATCAAATATATTCTCCGATTCACAATATAGAAGTGCCATAGGCAACAACCTGCCATACCAAATTACACATATTCTTACCAAAAGTACACACACAAGTAGTTTAATCAAGGCAAAGGCAATCCTTGAGGCTGCACTTCTGAAGGATCAATCAGGCCTTCCAACACAACGAGTTGGTCCAACAATGCAAGTTTCTCGGCTTCAAGAATCCTAACCTCATCTTCTACCTCTCTCAATTCTCTCCCCATACCAAAGCTTTCTTCTTCCAACATCAGATACTTCCGTCTCAAAGCCCAGTACTCATTTGATGCTGTACTTGAATCTGGTAATGATTCAGAACTAGACCTCTCCAGGTGCCGAAACAATGGAGACCCTTCATCTTTGGAGCTCCTTTTGAATGCCTTTTTCCCCACTCTTAAAGACATGGACTGCTGCCCCTGTTGCACCTCTCTAACACCATTCTCTTGCAACTGCACCATGGGAACTCCTCTCTTTGCAACCTTCTTCCTCGATGGCTTGGGCTTTGGAATTTCTCCTGACGGTGGCATCTTCCTTAGACCTCAAACCTTTTACAGAACAGAAGGTGAAATCTTATAAGCTGAATCATGAATATAAGTTAAAGTATGATGACTTCTTGACTGACTACAAGACTTTAAATCATATCAGAACAACAGGAAGGTCAGTGAGCCAACATTGGAAATATGACAGATTGCGATAACGTATTAATGATGTCAAAAATGATGATTCCGTCTCATGATTGATGACAAACTCCAATAATTGTATAGTATTAAATCAAGACCTGCAACATTTTATCATAGGAGAGTGAATCCTATTCATATCATACTGCTTTACAAATCCATTATACTCTTACTTCACGACCAAAGTTTATCAGAATGTGAATTTGGGCATTTTCAACACACTGTCTAGTTTATATATAAGGCTTCATACGAACCTAAACACATAGAAACGAACACCAACAATACAAGTAGTACGGAACTAAATCAGCAAAATAGAACAACAAACTCGTTCAATTCCTGAAATTACTTCACTATTCCTACCAATAAAATTAAGTCAACCCCAGCTGCAGATTCCATATAATAATAATGATTTCAATTCAAAAATTGCAAACCATTTTCCCCAATTTCATCGGGAATCAGCAGCAGAGTACCCTAAAAAACTAAAAACTCGAAAAGAAAAATTCAACAAAAAGCGGGCAATTGGGGTTTCCAGAGGTACCTTCTCTCAGCAACAAACAGAGATTGCTCTCTGTAATCGGAAGTCAAACCACAAAGATACAGAACAGAGACTCAGAGAAAGGGTAAGAAATCAAGGGCGTCGTTGGAGTTTCCAACAATCTCCGCCTCAAGACTTGTAACCGATGCGTCGGTTATACGATCAAACTTTCCTCCGTTTGTCAAGCAGGCTTATTTTTGTATAAGCCCGTCCAAAATGCAAACATCCACCAAGAACTTCATTTTATTTTCTTGCCTTAGACTTTGAATTAAAAACAAACAAAAGACTTGTTTATGTCACTTAAAATAATAATTAAAAATTTAACCAATTTTATTATAAAAACGGCTAATCATCTTTTTTTTTCTAGTTTTAACCTTTTATTTCAATTTACTTTATTTTAATACTTCTTGTTACGAAAAATTAATCAATTTATTATTAATTGTCAATTTTTATAAATTAATAAATTCTTATAAACTAAAATAAATCAATTAATATTTATTTACTAATTTATTTTACAATTAAACTTCAAATTATTTAACAAATAAAGACAATCCCTTTTAATTATATTTTAATATTTTAATTTTATTTAAACTTAAGGTGCATTGGAATTAATTGATTGTAATTAATGAAAGGCATATGATTCGAGAAATTTAATTTAATATTATTACTTTTATTTTCAATTATTTTGGTTTCGTAAAATGAGGGAGAGGGCTAGTGCCACAGTAGAAAGTACAATAAAACACAATAAAAAAAACACATAAAACTAAGGTCAACGTCCTTATTTGTACCCGGGCCGGCCGGAATCACCAAGCAAGCGGAGGGATGCTTTGCTCATTTCTGAAAAAGTTACCAGGATCCACCTTTGTTTTCACCAGTACCAGCCTGTCAAAATTATTTCTGAAGTACTTTTCACCCCAAGATTTTGCTTCCTCGTACCTTGAACCATCTTGGTTGTTTGTACCTATGTCGAGATCCCTATAGTTAAGGTATGCTTCTCTAGGATTTTTTGAGACATAAGGAGTCATGTAAGTGTATATTTTTCTGCTCCAGTCTATGTGTTTTTGTGATGCTTCAATGCCATCTTCGCTCCAATTCACGTAGTACAAGATCTTGTACAAATTCCCGGCTCTGTGTGGAAATGGAGTGCTTGACTCCGAAATCTGACTCATTCGACCTCCATAGGGTACCAAAATTATATCAGCTGACTCCACTTCCTTCAACCTGTCCCACATTCCTTGGAGCACAGTTTCAGGTATTGGCTCTTTAACGTAGTCAGATTTGGCTTTGAAATTCGATTTCTGGTATGACCTGTCAAGTAAAACATCCATAGTTGCATTTCTTGGGAATCCAGCGAAGTACATGGCAGACTCAATCCAACTTCCTTCGGTGCAATGTTCCTTCTTCAGTCCGAGCTCAGGGAAGCTCTCTTCCATTAATTGAAGAAGTTTATCGATCCTGCCAAGATACAAGCCTGTCCATCCAGCTGCTAAAATGGTTCCTCCTTGGCTAGAATTAGCTTTACTTAAGATTGTTAGCATGAATAGCTCTTCAGGAAGTTTACTTGCCACATATTGCCACCGGTGAACAACATTGGTTGCGTTCTGTTCTAAGCTTCTCCCAATTACGAATACGGTCACAGTTGGTGGAACTTGAACGAGTTTTATCTTCCAGGCAACAACCACACCAAAGGTATTTCCTCCGCCGCCACGAATGGCCCAGAATAGATCTTCTCCCATTGATGCTCTATGGAGGATTCTACCATGAACGTCGATAACTTGTGCGTCAATTATGTTATCTGCCGCAAGACCATATTTGCGCATCAAGGTGCCATATCCTCCTCCACTGAAGTGTCCACCAACACCTACTGTCGGACAAACTCCTGCTGGAAATGCCAAGGTTCTGCTTTTATCAGCGATTTTATAGTAAACTTCACCAAGAGTCGCACCAGCTTGAACCCAGGCATTTCTGTTGGCTGCGTCAACTGTAATTGCGCGAAGCTTAGTAAGATCAATGATGACAAATGGGAGGGTGTTCGAAACATAGGAAAGGCCTTCGAAGTCATGCCCGCCACTTCGAACTCTAATTTGCAATCCGTGTTTATTGGAGCAAATTATTGCAGCTTGAATTTGAGATATTTCATTTGGTGTGATTATGATCAAAGGTTTTGGAGTGTCAGTGGAATTGAACCTCAGGTTTTGTAAAGTGGATTGCAAGACAGATGAATATGAAGAGTTGTTGGTTGTGTATACGACCTGGGAAATGGAGGAGTTTTCAGAATGGTGGGTAAGGCATTGAAGAAAATCTTCATGTGTGTGAGCTGATTTTAGCCATGGGAATAAGAGGATGAGACTCAAAAGAAAAGGAATCGTTGAGGAGGTCAGAGAATCCATCTCAATTGCTAACTCAATAACCCGAAGTTCGCAATTAGCTTCCCATTTATAGTGTACATTCAAGAATTACGTAGCAAGTTTAGTTTGCAGAATTGTCATATTTCGAAAACGTGGAGACAAAGGCAAATTGGTTGAAGAAGTACTTCTGATTTGCTCTCCAATACAATAGTGTATCTAATGCTTGAAAATATTCAATTTAACATGCTAAAATAAAAATAATAATAAAAAGCTTTCTCTAAGAGATTATATTTTAAACTGTTATGTGTCCAAACATTCTCTATTTGAATTAGCATAAATCTCAAATTCAACATTATTTTTAATTTTTTTCTGCATCAATGCATATGATAAACTAAATAATTGATTGAATGTTATGAAAATTAGAAGCCACGTTGTATTCTGATATAAGCATAATGACGTTATTAAACCCTTTTCAATCAACAGACGCGTTAGGGAGAGTTAAATGTTTTATTTACTCTGTACGATGATGTGACTCGACTCCTCCTTTCTAACAACCATCCCTTGACATTGTGTTCTTACCTCTAATAATCAATCCTCTTGCTCTGTCAACTAAAAACTCGTTCTCTTTTGCTTGCAAGCAAAGCAAAGGAAAAGCAGTTATCTGTACGTAATCGAACCAATCGGTCAACCTTCATATTTTTCAAGAAATAGGTGATAAGCAAGATCGTTATAGATAAACCTGGATTGTCATAATCTTCTAATTATGGACATGTATCTTCGAATTATAGAGGTGTATCATGATTATTATTATCATGAGACAGTACATTACCATTATGAAGATCATGAATTGTACTATATATGTACCTATCTTTGTTAATGAACAATGAGCCAATATTCATATCTATTCTTTATGGTATCAAGTCATTTATTCGGTCAAGAGCTCCTTCTCTAAAGTTCCAACGTTTCTCAGTTTTTTTTGTTTGTCAGAAGCTTGTCTTGACAACCTTTTTGAACGTTCTTGCTCTTGTTCTTAGAAAGTCAAAGCCTGCAACTAGTTTCGTTGTTCATCTGTTTTCGTCGTTCCTCTATTTTCTGTTTTCTTTATTTTGCTCATATGGCTTCTATCACCGACACCGCAGCCATAATTCCATCTTTTTCCCACATTCAATGCCTACCTAATATTGCACATCAGTTACCAATCAAACTTTCTCCAACTAATTATTTGTTATGACAAGCTCAACTTATGCCTCTTCTTTTCAATTGATCCTCCTCCTCAACTTCTTGACAACAATCAACCAAATCCCGTCTATCACTAATGGTTCTGCAAGGATCAATTAGTATTAAATTGGATTATTGGCTCCATATCTGAAAGTTTTATTCCACAAATCGTCGGTGTACCAAGTGCACGCTTGGCTTGGCAAAAATTAGCCAATGCTTATGCTTCTCCCTCGAAAGCTCAGGCTCGTACTATTAAGTCCCGGTTTGTCAAATTATCAGAGTAAGATTTTTAAACAATTGCTCGATATACGTGATAAGCTGAAAAAGGTAGAAGTTTCGCAAACTTTCCAATTTTACCGTGGACGTCTCTAGTACAAATGAAAACAAAAGCAATCAAAAACAAAATAATAACAAGCATTAGAAATTTGGTAACGAAGTTCGACATACTTTGTTTACGTCTGTGGAGCCCTCATCCAGTTAATACTTTACAAAAAATTCAATAGATTTACATAAGACTTTACTGAGCTGACGCTACTCAATCCTTGACATTATCTCTTAACCTCACTTCTTATGAAAGTTTTTCACACCCAATAGTACGACCACCTCGACAAAAAATTTACATGCACTATTTAATAATAAAGACAATTAATCGAACAACTCAAGTGATTAAAATATCTAGAAACAAAAGCGAAAATACTTGAGATAGAGAGAAATAACTTTCTGATAATCTCAACTCCTTCCAAGATAGATTTGAAAGTTGTTCACCAATTAAATTGTTGTAGTTAGCTGGTGGGATTTTTTTGCCTTATTTTCAGCGATGAACCATCAAAGGCGGCCAACATATACAACAGAAGATTGATGTTGAAAAATTGAAGAGCAATGCTCAGAGCAACCAAAAAAACATCAACGATAACAGCCCCAAGACAAAAACACAGCATCCATTTAAGAAGATTTTTTTTTTGCAACCAATAATAGTAACTCACGATAGAGTGCAACCCTCACATAGACAATCTTGGATTACACAAGAAACTCAATAGAAACCTAGCTCACACAAATGTCTTTAGCAATAAACATAAATTATAAAATTAAGATAAGAGCAAATCAACTGCACCGCCATAAAAAGCACTAAAGATTGTTGTCAATTAACACCCTAAGCACACCCACAGGAAAGACACAAAATTTATACAAAATGAACTTTTTCGCTACACAAAAATTCCAGCAGTGCTCCACTCTCTGTCACCCACATAATCCATCATACTTCTTGTCAAGATACATATTAATTAAGGATAGGACTCTATTATAACTATAAGAAAATCACCAATAACTTTTTGAATCCAAGTCATTTTCCAATTAATATCTTATATGTCCAATTAATAAATAAGATGCCAAAACTAATATATAACATATATCCTAATAGATTTCATCAATAATAGTTTATAACATCATTAAAAAATATAAAAAGATCTTTTTGAAAGTTGTTTC
>JANPWT010000007.1:25135672-25145784 GCA_024678245.1 Erythroxylum densum
GATGGCACAAAGGTCGGTCAGCTGGGTTAGCATTTTGAGGATGACCTAGGATAGATGTTTGTATCAGTTTCCTTTTTTTTTGTTTTGTTAGGAGACTGATAGACTGATCTATTCTGGCATTGGATGACTGTATAAGATGATTGTTATTTTGAGATTTTAATTTACTGATTTATGTTATATTGTGATTTAATTACTGCGATGCCATGTGGATATTAGTAGAACGGTTCTGGTAGTGCACCTTTATCGTGGGATATGTGTCGGGAGTCCCGATGTGTACCCTACGGTGAGGGGGCGCTACATTGGCCAAGGAATTCCTGAATCAATATTAATCGAGAACAACGAAATATTTTCCCTAATTATTTTAGGGTGATGAATCCTATCTTGATCATTCAACTATCTCTATATAGTTCATGCTACATCCAATGACTACCGTTTAAACGTCCTTTGATAAAATAGATTACGAATAGTATCAAAACATAACAATCCTCATACAAGATAACTTTGATGATCTCAAGTCAAATGATCACTTATACAATCATCACAATGAGAATTCCATACACATACAAGTAATGTTCCAAATGGATTTCTCATATCGGGTTTGTTCAGTGAACTTGTTCTCTAATAAGCACCCACACGTTTGTTTAAGTATCTCTATACTTTAGCCTATGAGATTGACTACTTCTTTCATAAGGAAAAACGAAATGTGTGCTAGTCTTTTTACGTTCTATTAATGCCCAATCTTTATAGAATAATGACTAGGAACATTTTATGAATAATTTATGAATGCAATATGAATATCATAATTATAATCTCATTATAATTTCATTTGCAATGTAAAATTATCCCATGGATTTTATCATATACATCTAAATATGTACAAGATAAAGAATGTCTTTTAAATAATTTGTCAATAAATTACAACCAAAGCGATTGGCTGTAGGGTATAAACCAACATCCTAATCATGCTTGTTGCCTTAAAAAGGCTTTATATGGCTTTAAATAGACTTCCTGATCATGGTATCAATGGTTTGTTGGTTACATCTCTACATTTGAGTTTTCACAGCTGCAAGTTCGATATTCCTCGTTTGTATATCATCATGGCAATGACTTTGCCATTCTTCTACTTGTGTGGATGGCATAGTTATCGCAATCTCTTTTAGTGGGTTGCTTCAGGATATCATTCAAGCTCTCACTATTGAATTTTCTATGTCTGATTTAGGCCCTCTTCGTTACTTACTAGATATCTCTATCAATCGCACCAAAAGGGTCTTTTTCTCTCACAAAATAAGTATGCACAAAAGTTCGTCGATAAAGTCAACATGTCATTATGCAATCCATCAACCACTCTTGTCGACACTCGAGCCAAGCCCTCAGCCACTGATGGTATACCAGTTGTAGATCTTGCTCTCTATCGCAGCCTAGTTATGGCTTTACAATACTGGAGATTCACTCGACCTAAGATTACATATGTCGTACATCAAATATGTCTTTTCATGCATGATGTACGAGAAACCCCACTTTCGCGCTCTAAAGTGTATCTTACGCTATCTCTTAGGCGCCTTGGACCATGGCTTATAGCTCTGTCCCTCCACTACTGATGGGCTTGTGGCATACTGATGCTGATTGAGTCCTGATTCTCGTTGATCCATATCTAGCTATCGTGTCTTTCTTAGAGATAATTTGACTTCTTGGTCTTCTAAGCGCCAAGGCAACACCTCTTATTTTAGTGCCGAAGCCAAAGTATATAGTTGTTGCTAATGCAATTACAGAGAATTTCTTATTTTGTAATCTAATTATTGAGCCTCACCAACCTCTTCCTAAAGTTACTTAGTTTGCTGTGACTAGGGGTAAACATTCGGATAATTCGAACCTAATTTTCAGTTATTTATTCAAAAAGATAACGATGTTACGTGAGGATCTATTTGAATTTAATTATTTGAATTTACTTGCATGTAAGTTTTCAGTCAATTATGCTGTTGGCACTGGGTCTGTCTTTTGGCTTCTAGGAAACGTTATGCTACTTTATTCGTGTAGCTTACTTTAATGCCGTTTGAAAAGTCTATCCCAATGATTCCATCAGCACTTGTTGAAGCTGGAATCAAATATGTATATATGACTTAATTTAATAAAAATATTATATGTTGAATGAAAGTAACTTCCGGACCAGTGGTAGAACTAGAAATAGAATATGCGTAAGAATTTGGTAGAAGCGAGCGTACGCAGGCTTCAAACCATTGACCGAAAGACTTGCTCAGCGAAGAGTGTTTAAGAAATTTCAAGAGCAAGTGAAACAAAATGTCTGTACAACATGCTACAAGTATAGTAGCACCAGCAGCGCATCAAGTCAAGCTTCTTGCTGGTAGTACTTCGGAAAGAGTAAAAAGTCCTCCTTGTCTTTGTTATCGCAATTTCCAGGAAATTAGGCGACCGCAGAAGTCACGTTCACTTCAAAATTAGTTATTGTTTTTACTGAACAAAATATGATTTTATTACTTGTAGTAATGATATGGATAATGAGAGAAAAGACCGAGATAATCGTTTCAAGATCAAGTATACATCAGACAATAGTTGAGATATACAGGCTACGATTGGTGGGGAAGGGTTTCAAGTATACAAAATAGGAGAAGGAAGTTTTTCTTGTTGTTTTGATCTATATACTTTTGCTGAAATAGGTGATAGTTCCTTTGTGTTTGTATGTATGTGATCTTGGTGACATCTCTTTTAAGTTGAATCATACTTCTAAATTTTTGCTAGTCACTATTTATGTAAAGATGGTGTGAGTGATCAAGCACTACAAAAGTCCGTAGATTAAGCTTTTGGAGCTGGAGCTGATTGCTACTATTCTATCTGAGAAAGTTAGAAGATGAGGCATGGTTTTGAATATAAGTAATAGAGCCCCAAAAGCTTACCCACTCCAATCAACATGCTCGAAGAATGATTTTGTATAACATAGAGCTCATTAGTGAAAAGAATTTGACAATTTAACAAAGTAATCAATTGACATATGGAAATCAAATTGTAAGTCAAACTAGGCATATAAAGGATATTAATCAAATTCATACCCTAACTTAATATGGTTCAACTCATCATCATCACAGTCATCTTTCCCTTATTGGGCAAAATTATTAGTAAAGGCTCTACTTCTTTAACATCACATATCAAATCCAAGAAACTTATTATAATAGCCTAGACCACCTACCCATAGATATTGTCTGATTTGGGTTACCCCTCGAGCTAAGACCCTCACAATTTTGCTATTCCCACATCTATAGGGAAGACGTATCCATATCCTTATAAGACGTATTTCGTTCTCCTCTCCAATCGATGTGGGATCTCACACCTAGCATATGATTGTATGCCTTACTATCTAATATCTATATAAGGTTTTTTTAATCCTTATTAGAAAACTTCTTAAAGTTATCACAATCTAGAAATGTTAATAGTTTTTGAAATTGTTCACTTGATAGATCTCTAATGTTGCTACTGCTTTTAGATTTCCTTATGCGATATAAAAAGCTTAAGCCTCGCCTGTAACTCACCCGCCTCCTAAGTTGCCCTGTTCTCAGCCATGATTTGGCTCAATGTGATTGGTCTCATGGCCCTCTCCCACTTAGTAGGATAGCCAATGACTTCAAAGCACTTTGAAACTTCGTAGCTAGTCTTGTCTTAGTGTTTGCATCACCTTTTACTACCCCCTCTATACCATGATTGTCCAACTTGAATACTAGACTTTGATTTGGTTAAGGCTGCATTACTAGAGCCACTGCCTCATCATGTTCTTCTTAGCCTCGATTAATGGACCTTTGACATTCTTTTATATTAATCAAGGCATCAGCCTTACTGACAGTAGGCAGAGGTTCCATGCTCTAATATCATATAAAATTAAAGGAAAACTGAAGAGAAAATATTCCCTTTGATTTATGAAAAATTATGTTTATATACAAAGGGTCCCTAATGTGTATATATATCCAACACTACTCCTAAATAAGGTAAAACACTATGTCCTAATTAAGATATAGTAACTCCTATTTACAACTGTATGTCCAATACAAATAAGGTAAATCACTAAGTCTTAATTAAGATATAGTAACTCTCATTTATAGTTGGATTTCTAATATCTCCTTCAACACCTAGCCCTAGTAAGACTCAATCATCTCTTAACATATCATCATCGTCCAATATTTCTACCTATACTCACTTAATCATGACCTACAGCAAGCACATAATCTTTAAATCAAAACCTATTTTTTCACTTTATGCTTCTACATCTCCTTTTATCTCCCCTATTCCTAAAACATATATGCCCTGAAAGGTCCAAATTGGTACAATGCCAAGCTTGATGAACATAATGCTTTGATTAAAAATAGATATTAGGACATTGTGCCTTATCCCCCCAATGTGAATATTTTTACAGATAAATGGATATACCGACATAAGTTTTGATCTAATGGTTCCTTTGAGCACCACAAGGTAGGTTGGGTTATTTGTGGTTTCACCCAATAACCAAGCATTAATTACGATGAGACATTTATCCCTGCCATCAAGTTTATCATAGTTCGAACCATTCTTAGTCTAACTCTATCACATTCTTAGCCCATTCATCAACTGAATGTGAAGAATATTTTTCTTTATGATTATCTAGATGAGACAACTTTTATAAACATCATCCTATTTTTATTGGTCTACAGCATCCCAATCATGCTTATTGCCTTAAAAAAGCTTTATATGGCTTTAAATAGAATCGTTGAGCATAATATCAATGGTTTGTCTGTTACATCTCTACATTGAGTTGTCATAAATGCAAGTTCGATATTCCTCATTTGTATATCATTATGGCAATGAATTTTCCATTCTTCTACTCATACGGATGACATAGTTATCACAATATCTATTACTGGGTTACTTCAGCGTATCATTCAAGCTCTCACTGTTGAATTTTCTATGTCTGATTTAAGCACTCTTTATTACTTGTCAGATATCTCTATCAATCGCACCAAAAAGGGTATTTTTCTCTCACAAAATAAGTATGCACAAGAGATCGTCGATAAAGCCAACATGTCATTGTGCAATCCATCAACCGCTCTTATTGACACTTGAGCCATGCTCTCAGCCACTGATGGTATACTAGTTGTAGATCTTACTCTCTATCGCAACCTAGTTGTGGCGTTGTAATACTTGAGATTCACTCAACCTTACATCACATATGTCATACAATAAATATGTCTTTTCCTTCATGATCTATGAGAAACCTCACTTTCGTGCTCTAAAGTGTATCTTACGCTATCTTTTAAGCACCTTGGACCATGGTTTATAACTCTTTCCCTCCATTACTGATGGTCTTGTCGCATACGATCCTGATTGAGTCCTAATTCTCATTGATCCATATCTAGCTATCATGTCTTTCTTAGATGGGCTTTTGAGTCCTAACAGCTCTTGTTTTAGTGCCGAAGTTAAGCGACTAGTTGGATGGGCTTTTAGGAGGTCAATAAGCACTTTTTTTAACCACAAAAGCCTTTTTTAAGAAAAATGGGTGTTTGGCTGTAAAATAAAAAAAGTACTTCTTTAATAGATATGGCTTTTTTGGCAGCCAAAATATAGCATTTTAAGAAGCTCAAATTTGGAGCGTCTAAAAAAAGTCTCTCAAATGGCTTTTTTGAGTAGATTTTTTAGATCAAATAATGAGTCTATTTTTTATTCCCTTTTGCCCTTATGTTTTACACATAATTCTCACAATATCCACAAACTCATCTTCACATTTATTATTAGAATTATATAAAGACAAAGTTGACAGTTTAAATTAGTTAGTCATAAGTTAGTTATAGTTATATTCGTTATTCATTCTTAAGACATTTTGTATAAATACTCTTATTCTGTTAAGATGAAATATACTGTCACCTTTTCTCAATTTAGTTTTCTATCATGGTATCAGTTGAAAATACTTCCACTTCTCTACTTTTTCTAGATTATTTCTAAGACTTCCATATTTTCTTGCATTTTCTTTACAAACAAACAGAAACTTTATAGTTTCTTATCCTTATTCTTTGCTTATTCTTTTTTTCTTTCTCTAACTGAATTTTGATGCCATGGCTAATCTCAATGCCTGGATCGCTAATAATACTTCTAGTTTAACTCAAAAGCTAGAAGACAATCCTTTTAGTCCTTATTATCTTCATATGAATGAGAATCCAACTCTTGTTCTTATTTCTTTGGTTCTAACTGGACCAAATTATCATCAATGGCAGAGAGTCTTGAAGATTTCGCTTCTATCCAAGAACAAACTCAGCTTTGTAGATGGATCGATTTTTCAACCAACTTGCATTGATCCTTTGTTTGTTCCTTGGGAAAGATGTAGCAATTTGATAATTTCTTAGCTTATTCATTATGTATCACCCTCTATTGTGCAGTCCATAATTTGGTTGGATTCTGCCTATGAGATCTGGAATGATCTCAAAGTTAGAATTGCTCAAAGTAACTATTTTCGTATATGTGATGTTCAGCTTGAAATATATACTTATCAACAAGGAATTATTTCTGTACATGAGTATTTCACTAAGCTAAAAATCTTATGGGATGAATTGCAAATCTTGCTTCCTATCCCATCTTGTTTTTGTACTCCTCAATGCTCATGTAGTCTTTCCAAGAACATTAAGGAATTTCATAAAAATGATCAGGTCATGGTTTTCATTAAAGGAATGAACAAAATCGATTCGACTGTGAAATCAGAAATTCTGTTGATGGATCCTTTGCTTTCCTTGAATAAGGCATTCTCTTTGGTTATTCAACAAGAAAGGCCTTTAGCCTCTGACATCAATGCCTTGGCTATTAAAGGTACTAATGTTTCTACATAATGAAAGTTCTTTAACAATTCAACAACACCTATATTTATCTATTGTGGAAAGGAGGGTCATATCATTGACAGGTGCTATAAGAAACACGAGTATCCTACTAATATGAAGAATTCCAGGAAGCCTTCAAATCGAGTTTATGCTAATGCTGTCGAAACTGATGATAGTAATAATCAATCTGTTGATTATCATCACTCAGAAGCTACAGAGGATCAAGCTTTTACATTTCAGTTTACTACGGACCAATATGATCAGTTGTTACAGTTACTATAAGGGCTTCTGTCTACCTCTCATCATGTTAATGTAGTGACTTTGCTGAATCAATACAGTCAAAGTTGACCTCAGGTTTGATTCCTTCAAATTATAAGATTGATCTACACATTTCTTTAAAAATGTCTATTAACAATCATTCTCATTGCAGTGAATGGATTGTTGATGCTAGTGTTATATATCATATAACTTTTTCTTTAACATTTTTTCATTCTAATAAATTAGTTCACGATGTTTATGTGAATCTCCCTAACAAATGCAGGGTTCAAGTTACTCACATTGGCACTGTTTATTTGAATAAATCTCTACAACTCCTAAATGTTTTATAGAATTTACTTTTAATTTTGTATCCATTTGTAAATTAGCTCATGATCTTTCTTACTGCATAATTGTCTTATCCTCTCATTGTATAATCCAGAGAATTAATCCATGGAAGATGATTGGGGTTGCTGAGCATTCCTAAGGATTATACAAACTGAATTCCAATGCTATTTTACCTGTCTCACATATTGCTATTGTTAATTCTGTTACTTGTAATAAAGACACTTCAGTACTATGGCATACTAGGCAAGGCCATCTCTCTTTTTCTTGATTAAAATTATTAGTTCCTTATGTTTCTAATGTTGAACCTTGAGAGATATGTCATATGTCAAAATAGAAAAGATCAACATTTCCTATTAGCACTTCTATTAGCAATGCTATTTTTGATATAATTCATATTGACATTTGAGGAGAGAATTATGCTCCCACTTTTAAAGGGAATAGGTACGTTCTCACTATTGTAGATGACTTTAGTAGGTTTACTTGGATATTCCTAATGAGACATAAATCTGAAGCACGAACATTCATGCAAAACTTCATTTCTTACGTTTCTACTCAAATTAGTTATGCTGTCAAGTGTATCAAAAGTGACAATGGGTAAGAATTTAATGTTCCATTTTTCTATGATTCAAAAGGCATAGTTCATCAGACATCTTGTATTAAGATTCTTCAACAAAATAGTATTGTGGAAAGAAAGCATCAACACATTTTAAATGTGGCAAGGGCACTAAGATTTCAGGCTAAGTTACCTATATAATTTTGGGGTGAATGTGTGTTGCATGCCATTTATTTGATCAACAGAATACCTACTTCTGTTTTTAACAATATATTAACTTTTGAAACACTATATTCTAAACCACCAAATTTAGATAATTTGAAAGTCTTTGGCTGCCTTGCTTTTGCTTCGAATCATTTTAACATTAAAAACAAATTTGACTCCAGGAGCATCAAAGCTATTTTCTTTGGTTTCTCTCTAGGTGTTAAAGGTTTTAAACTTTTTGATATTAAAACCCAAAAGATCTTTACTTCTCGAGATGTTTCTTTTTATGAACATATATTTCCTTTTTCTACACTAACTATTGATATGCAAATTTCTAATGAACAAAAAAATGATCAATTAATTCTTCCTTCATCATCAATTCAGTCATTATTTGATGACATTCAACCTATTCTTGCTATTACATCATTACCATAAATGATTGTCACCTTATTAGATTCTGCTTCAACTACACCAAAAGTTGTTCCTTCACCTGTTCATTCTCAACCTAAGAATCCGATTCAAACTCAAACACAAGTCTAACTTCAACAATGTAACAGCCCGTACCATCCGCCCACAGATATTGTCTGTTTTAGGTTGCCCCTAGGGCTAAACCTATTACGATTTTGCTCTTCCCACCCTTGGAAAAACGAGTCTATGGGGGAGAGGTATTCGTACCCTTATAAGGCATACTTCGTTCTCCTCTCCAATCGATGTCGGATCTCACAATCTCCAACCCCTTATTTGGGTATTGGCTCTGATACCATTTGTAACAGCCTAGGCCACTTGTCCACAGATATTGTCTGCTTTGGGTTGCCCTTAGGGCCAAACCGCTCACAGTTTTGCTCTTCCCACCCTTGGAAAAATGCGTCTATAGGGGAGAGGTATCCATAAGGCGTACTTTGTTCTCTTCTGTAACCAATGTGTAATCGCACAATCTCCACCCCCCCTTAGGGCCAACTCTCTTTAGGTCTCAGTCTAGTTGGCACTACGGTTCGGGTACCTGTTGGGACCCGATCTGAAAATCGGATCCCAACCGGAAAAGCAGAAAACAGAAACAAAAAGTGAAAGGCAAAAGCATTGAAACAAAAGAAAAGAAAGTAAATCGAATAACGGAATGCGAAAGAACGGACGAATGCAACTGCTAAAGAAACGAACGGACCGGCAATCATAAAGCAGAAGCAAAAACAAAAGCGAAATCAACGAATCGGATATACAAAACGAAAGCAAAGCGGAATCAAAAGCGAAAGCGAAACTAATTAACTCACAAATCGAATCGAATCATAAAATTGAACAAAGCAAAAGCGGAAGCAAATCGAATAATCGAAACGGAAAGGTATCGCATCAAAACAAATCGAATATACAAAAGCGGACCAAAAAACTTAACAAAGCAGAGCTGACATCCGGGAGCAAAAAGATCTCATAAACTATCGCATTGGAAACCTAGACTAACCTATCCGAAATCAGGTATAATTTTTTTTCTTTTCTTTTCTTTCTTTTCCATTTTACTCAATTTCATACAAAGCAATACTCTTTTTCAAATTGGAATTCATCAATTCCATAATCTCAATCAAAAACTCCAATCATACTATTCGTCTTATACAATTATACAAATCCCATATATTCATATTAATTCTACCAAAATTTCGGCAGCATAACGGCTGCATTTGAAAAAATCCAAAACCTGCAAATGGCAAATATACACTCCTATAATTATCACACAATAACCAGTATCATCGGACACCCCGTCCGGAAATTCAGCATACACAAACGCAATCCTATTTCTAAAGTACTTCAATAATTCGCAATCAATCAAATTCATCCATATCACCAACACATTTTTACCTCAACTCAAATTACATATGAAACCATAATGCACAAACTATAGCCATACACAAATCTATATCTCAATCTTAATA
>JANPWT010000007.1:25168096-25185010 GCA_024678245.1 Erythroxylum densum
AATTTTGATCTATAATTATAAATTGTTTAATTGGAGAATTAAGGATAAATTAAAAAGAGTTTTAATTTATTTAATTCTAATAATGAATTAAAATTATAATTTATAATCATTGTCAACGTATTTGGGAACCTAATAGGTGTCACATATAGAATGGGTTGGAGAGAGCAAAGTTGATTTAACCAAGTTGGACTTGATTATAAAATTTGAGAAATTTTATGATTAAATATGAAAATTTTAATAAATAATGATCAATATAAGATATTGAATCTTATTTGAGCATAATTGGTATTTAATTAGAATTATTAATAATTCTAATTAAAGTTTAATTGAAATTAGAATTTAATTTTAATTAAATTACTAAAATGTCCAAAGTTTATTATAAATAGGCTTGGGCTCTATGAAGTTAGCACTTCATGCTTAACCCTCTTTGCAAAAGTTGCAGAGTTCTCTCAACTTGTTTTGTGGATATCGTTAGAGACTGGACATTTGTGCGGCTCGAAAATGGTTTGAGGGATATATCAAGATAAAGATCAAGTTTTAGAATAAGGTACGAATTAAATTTTTGCTTTATTATGATTCATGTTAATCATTTTACAGAATTAAATAGATCTTATTTTTTGGGAAATCAAAAGTCATGAAGAATTTTTGCCATTATTCTGCTGCGGTCATTTCAGATCCTGACCTAGTTTTCCAACAAATTGAACCAAAACAAACTATCTAAAGATTGAACAACAAGGTCTCCTTGCATTGCCACATATTTCCTAGCAACCTCATGAGCCAACTGGGTAATTACCTGTTTCAGTTTGGTGCCCACAACTTGTAGGAGCTATTAAGGTAAAAAGGAAAAAGCAACAATTCTGAAATTTAGATAAACTCTCTTTTAATATCCATACCACTAGAAAATGATATGGATATTATTAGATCATGATTTGTAGAGCGGGTAAAAGCACCAGAAAATGTTTAGGTATCACATGTAATATCAAAAGAAAGAAGCATTACACATGGATCATTTCTATCTTCAGTTAATGCACAACTTTAATGTTATTGATAGATCATATAAATGGAAAAGCCAATTAATTGTGAATATCTGCTGACTCCAACTTCCAAGTATTTGTTTTATTTATTGCTCTAGCAATGTATAACTTGCATTGAAAAGTTCCTCTGAAACTTAGAATTCACATAAGATTAGTAATTAAATAAAAGAATGGATAGATTACCACGTTTATTCCCTTTCTTTTTCCCCCATTTGAAGTCACATATCTTCTTTCTTTTAATGTTTCCACTACGCAAGGGACTTGCTTTTCCTTTTTAGTACCTTCAAAATTATCCACTAATGGCAGAATATCAAATAGCTGTACCACATGAACATCGATGTGGATGTAGATTAAAATTCAAGTCGGATGGATCCAGCAGACCAAAGTTGGGCTATGACTGACCAGGCAAGGTCATCAACTGGCTTATCAAGAAAGCCAAGACTGCCATCTATGAGCTCGCCGAGCTATCACAAATGGGATCAAACAACTGCTGCCATCGATACCTCTTCCATTAAAACAAGAACCACTCAAGAACAACATGAAGAAGAAGAAGAAAAGTGCACGAGCAATGAGGTCCCAAGCAAACAGTAACAAGTTTTCTTCGCTACGCTTTTCTTGCAGGACAAAATGAAGTTTACATTAGGGTTGCTTGCAGGACAAAATGAAGCTTACATTAATGTTGAAGATGAAGAGAAGAGTTTGGAGAAGATGTGGGGCTTTGTTTAAAATAAAAAAATATTAAAATAATTTTTATTTTTGAAGATAAGTGGGCCCATATTATCTTTTATGGTAAAGTGGGGCAACTTTTTTTTATAAAGGAAATACAAAGCAAGTTACATAATGTGACATGGGAAACAAATCCCAGCCATGTCCTTTAAAAGGAATGGAAGGCACCTTATAGGTGTGGTATTTAGAATGGAAATGCCAAGGTCAAAATGGATGGCTGTGTTAGCGAGCCAATCTGCTCATGGGTTGCCCTCTCGATATATATGTTGGGTGTTAACAACCCAGTTCCACTTAAGCATCTCGTTGATCCCCATGATGAGGGGATTGTGTGACATTCTCCTTTTAGTAGAAGAGGATAAGATAGTGGACACTACGAGGGAGTCCATGTCGAGTTCAATTCGACGATAACCAAGATCCCACACAAGCTTTAGGCTAGATAAGATTCCCCAGAGTTCCTCAGAATTGGAAGAGCAACAACCAATATTGTGGACAAATCCTCCAAGCCAAGCACCTATGCTGTCTCGAATGAGATCTCCTGTTATTGCCAAAAAGGACGGTCTTTTGTAAGCACTGTCCGCATTCAGTTTTACCCAACTGCGGGGGGGTTTAGTCCATCTGATAAGGTGTTCTAGTCGAGGTCTATGTCCCATATTTGCTTGGCCTTGCCATAATAAGGCCTTATAGATCTGTTGGACATACTCTAGAACGTGCTGAGCAGGGTATTCTGGCCTTGAGAACTGGGCTTCTAAAATGGTCTTATTTCTCTAGGTCCATAGGAGCCAACAAGCGATCCCGAAGATAATAGGCCAATCGAAACCATATATCAATTGGTGGTTGTGAAGATTCCTTTTCAGCCATTCATGGGAGTTCAAAGTGTAAAATTGAATAAGGACCACTTATAAAGGAAATGTATTCCACAACGTGTGAGCAGTGGCGCAGTTGCGAACAATATGTAGTGAGGATTCATCAGTTTGATAGAGATGGCAGACAATCTCAGTAGTAAGCTATTTGCGAACTCGTTGTTAGTTAGAAAGTAGCCTATCTTGATCAAGAAGCCATAGGAAGGAGCGGATTCACTGGGGACAATCCCATTACCAGATTTCTTTCTAGAATCCATCCGAATATGGTATAGTAAAATCCATGATCATGGCATAAGTCAAAGTAGTTATGAACTGGCCGTTGTCAGAAGGACCCCATATTAACTTATCAGGCCCTAAATAGGGTTGAGGGGGAAAAATTCTCGCTATGTGTAGGCAAATCGATTGAGGGCAAATCACCAATATCATATAACAAAAGAGGAGGAAGAATGCATCCAACAAACACCTTTCTCTTCTTATGACATATTCTATATCATGCTTCAGCTTTTATGGATTGGAACATTTTTATAGGCGTTGAAGATTCTCCTTTCTTGTGTACAAAAAATTCTTTATTTTTGACGTCTTTGCCTTGGGAATTTATTTAAACAACTTTTCTTCAAAAAATAGGTTCATCTTGAGCAGTAGGATCCTCTACAGGAGTTTCAATCATAAGTTCCTTTCCTTTCCATATTTCTTCTCTCTTTCTCTTCCGAGATGCTTCTTCTTCCCTCAGTTCGACATTAGGGCTCTTTTATATTTAAATTACAGGAGCTTTCTTAGCTTACTTTAGAAGACTTCCTCTAGTTCGTGAGCGTTTTACCAAGCGAACTGATTCTTCCTTATACTCATCAATAAAAAAATTCATATTTCAGATATATTGGTCACAGTTGGACCAGATTGAGGCATGGACATAAAAGAAGGTGTAGGAGAGAGAGGAATGGTACTTACAGTCTCTGGTATAATAGCCAACTCCTCCTAACTAAAAGCTTTCTCTACTCTAAAAGGTTCGGTTTTGAGAGATAACTCTTCTTTTTCCTTTTCTTCTTCTTCTATTTCTTCTATTTTGATTTCTTCTTCTTCTTCTTCTTCTTCTTCTACTACTACTACTACTACTACTACTACTACTACTACTACTACTTCTTCTTCTTCTACTACTTCTTTTTCTTATACTTCTTATTGTTCATCTTCTTATTCTTCTTCTTGTTTTACTTTTTCTTCTTCTTCTTCTTCTTCTTCTTCTTCTTCTTCTTATTTTGTCTCTTCTATTTGTTCTTCTTCTTCTTCTTCTTTTGACAAACTAGGGTTAGAGTCATCAAAAAGAGGGTTTTCTTCATGAGACTGATTTAAAGAGTCATACCGCCATTTAATCTTTGATTCCTGATATTCAAAAGATGAATCGGAGATCGATTCCTCTATTGGTGATGATGAATGCATATACTTTCTATTCCTTTTGTATATGTTGAATGATGCCTTTTGAGTGGATGAGTCTAAAAATTATGGCTTTTGAACAGAAGAAACAACAGGAGGTTTAGAAAGGTTTTTAATGCAAATGGTATAGTAGACACGAAAGGTTCAGAAACACGAGTTTCAAACTATTTTTAATAGCGTAGGGTTTCACCATAACTAGTAGTTGATTTCAAAGATTTCTTAAAACCTTAGGCTATGTTTGGAAAGGCAATTAGTAATGGAATGAAATGTAATATTATTCCATCATTGGATAGGAAGGTTTATAATGGAATAGGATGATCACATTACATCCTATTCCATACTAAATAATAAAATTAAGTTACTTCTAATTTTGAGAGTTTGGGATGGAATGTAAACTGATAAATATGTACTACCTAATATACCCTCAATAATTATTTTTTTACAATACCAATTGTATCATCAATACTAATAATAAGCAACAAGACAATATGTATTTTGATCTATTAACATATGTTTTGTTATATCAAGGGTAGAATAGTCATTCACTATTATTATACATACATTATGTTTCATTCCATTCATCTTCCAAATAATAATTCACTATATTACATTATGAACCCTTCTATCTCTCCTAAACAACAATTTTTTAATATTACATCTATTTACATTCCATTCAAATATAAACCATTCCATTCTATTAAAAATCGTACATCCAATGAAACATAGCATAATATTATATCCATTTACATTCCATTCAAATATAAACATTCCATTCCATTAAAAACCTTACGTCCAGCCAAACATTTCCTTAGACTTTGTTTGAACCATATCAACGAAGATTGTTGAAATTTTTTTAAGAGAGTATAAGAAATAGAGATTTTGATTATAAGAAGGCAGAAGAAATTTCAAGAGTAGACGATGATGTGAATGAGTAAGGATTTGTTTCAAGGTGACCTAAATGATTTTTAATAGTAAATGTCGTAAGAAGATGAAGGATTGTATAAGATCAAAAGAGAGATCATTTTTATATCTTCTATTAGTCATGTATAAAAAGTTGTTATATATAGTGTGTGTTTTCAATAACTACAACAAAATCGTTTTGATTATCATGACTTTCAGAATAAAAGTTACTCTTCCCTTTTGAATTGATAGGAGCCTTAAAAGTAACTCGTTTGAATTGTAGGAACCTTCAAAGTAACCCGTTTGACTTGATAGGGGCCTTCTTATTAGAAGGAGCCTCATAATATCAACAAACGAGAGCAGCATAACTTCTTTAAACAGAGTTAAATATAAGATAATTTGCACATACTAAGTTCTTTTCTTAACAAGCAAAATCTATTTTCTAAAAGTGGATTAGTAAAAATATCAGGTATTTGATTTTCAGTATTAAAATGCAATAGTTCAATAGTCCCTTTTAAGATATGATCTCTAAGAAAGTGATGTTTATCTTCTATATGCTTAGTTATAGAATGATGCACAAGATTTTTAAATAGTTTAATTGCATTTATACTGTCACATAATATATTAGAGAAATATCCTAAAGTTGATGTTTCATCCATAAGATTTGAGCACAATAGTTTGGAGCTAATATATATTCAATTTCATTTTTTGAAAAGCACCATGTAAATTTTTTTACAGAGCCAAGAAACTAAATTCCTCTAAGAAATTGACAGTAGCCACTTGTTCTTTTCCTATCAAAATTATCACCTATATAATATGCATCATAATAGCTAACTATGTCAAATGAGTTAGTTTTTGGATACCACAATTCAAAATCCATAGTTCCAAAGAGATAACGAAAGATCCTCTTAACTACTTGAAGGTGGCTTTCTTTAGGGTTTGATTGAAAGCGTGCACAAAGACACATGCTAAGCATAATATCAGGTCTTAAACTTAAAAGATATAGAAGTGAACCAATCATTCCTTTATATTTTTTCTCTTCAATAGTTTTGCCAGTTTTATCCTTATTAAGCTTAGTTCTAGTATACATTGGAGTTCCCATCAGTTTGGCATTTTCAAAATGATATTTCTTGACAAGTTCCTTTGTGTACTTGTCTTGACTAATGAAGATTCCTTTTTTTGTTTGCTTAAGTTGCAACCCAAAAAAGAAAAATAACTCTCCCATCATACCCATTTCAAACTCCCCTATATAAAAGTTGAGAATTCTTCACAGAAAGATGGATTTGTAGTGTCAAATACTATGTCATCAACATATATTTGAATAATAAGTAAATCTTTTTCTTCCTCTTAATAAATAGAGTTTTATATATCTTCCCTCCTTCAAATTTATTCTCAAGCAAAAAGTTACTTAATATGTCATACCACGCTAGAGGAGCCTAATTTAGACCATACAAAGTTTATGTTAATTTCATCATATAATTTGGATGGTTTGTGCTCTCAAAACCTGGAGGTTGCTTAACAAAAACTTCTTCATTAATATATCTATTTAGAAAAACACTTTTGATATTCATTTGGTATAATTTGAAGTTTTTATAACATGCAAAGGTAAGTAAAATTTTGATTGATTTAAGTCCAGCAATAAAAGCATAAGCATCATTAAAATTAATAAATTCCTGTTGATTATAACCTTGAGCCACAAGTCTAGCTTTATTTCTTACCACCTTACCATTTTCTTGAGTTTGTTTTGAAATACCCAAAGAGTTCCAATAACTGACTTGTTTTGTGGATAAGGTACTAAATTCCAAACTTGGTTCTTGTCAAATTGGTTCAGTTCATCTTTCATAGTTAAAGTCCAGCTTCCATCAGCAAGTTCCTCTTCTATTATCTTTGTTTCTAATTATGAAACAAAGGCAACATAATTGTTTTCGATAAATGATCTAGTTCTTAGACTTTTAGAAGGGTCTCTTAGAATGCGCTGAAGTGTATCAAGAACTCTCCATTCTCTTAATGTCCTTCTTCTATAGATATTTGGTTTCCTTTATTGAAGAGGTTCCTGTTGAGGTGTACTTAGAGAAGGAGCCTTTTTTTATCCTAGCTTCAAAAGGATCATTTTGATCTAGTGATTCTAAAGGCAGTACTAGTGTAGTTTATAGCTTATTTTTAGGAACCAAAGTATGACATTCATCATCTGAATCAGCAGCTATTATTGAGGGTAATGTTTTATCAAATACCACATGTATTGATTCCTCTATCCTTTTAGTTCTTTTTTTATAAACTCTAAATCCTTTGCTCATAGTGTTGTATCCTAAAAAATAGCTTCATAAGATCTTGGATCAAAATTTCCAAGATTGTCCTTACCATTATTTTAAACAAAATATTTGTAACCAAAAGCCCAAAAGTAGGAAACATTCAGTTTTCTTTCTTTCCACAGCTCGTATGGGGTCTTTTTGACAATAGGAATTATAAGACACCTGTTCAAAATGTAGTAGGTAGTGGACACAGCTTTTACCCAATATCTATGAGGTAATCCACTTTCACACAACATGGTCCTAGCCATATTAGTAAAGGTCTCGTTCTTTCTTTCAACAACTCCATTTTGTTGCAAAGTCATTGGACATGAGAAATTATGAGTTATCCTTTTACCATCACATAAATCTTCAAATTTTCTGTTATCAAATTCTCCTCCATGATCACTTCGAATTGAAGAAATGCAGTACCTTTTTTTAATGTAAATTTTTCTAAAAACTTCTTAAAGTCTTCAAAAGCATTATACTTACTTGCTAGAAAATAAACCCACGTAAATCTAGAATAATCGTCTATTATAACAAAACCATAGTGTTTACCACCAAAACTTTGAGTTTTAGTAGGACCAAATAAATCCATATATATAAGCTCAAGCAGTTGATTAGTTGATACAACAATCTTAGGTGGAAAACTACTTCTAACTTGTTTGCCTTTTATACAAGCTTCACAAACTTGATTATTTTTGAAATTCAAGTTTAGTAATCCTCTTACTAAATCATTTTTGGCAATACTCATGCTAGCATGTCCAAATTTTCTATGCCAAATTAATGAGTTATTTACTAAAGATGCAAAACACTTAACTTCTTGAGAAGACGTATCTTCCAATTGAGCACAATATATTTTTTGATTTCTAGGACCAATAAACACAGTGTCATTTATATTATCAATTATTTCGCAATGAGATGTATAGAAGGTGACTCTATATCCCCTATCACATAACTGACTTACACTCAATCGGTTATGTTTCAAACCATCAACATAGAGAAAAGTATCTATAGAAACATAATTAGAAGCAACAGTTTTACCAATTCCAATTACCTTTTACTTGTTTTTGTCAGTAAAGACAACATTACCTCTATATTTGCTTTCAATATAGCTAAAATGTGATATTTCACTTGTCCTGTGTCTTGAACAGCTAATATTAACTATCCATTGATTTTTTTAAACCGTTCTGAAGCATATCTGCAGGATATATTATATTAATTTAGGTACCCAAACTTTGACCTTACAGTCTCCAAACATATATTTCAGATAATTTTTCATTCTACGGATATTACAAGAATGACTAATATGTCCATATCTACTACAATAGAAGCACAAAATAGATGAATGAAGGTTACTATCATTTTTCTCATGCATCAGGTTCCTACTGTTTTGATAATAGCTACTGCTATTTTTAACTAAGAAATTCTTGTACAACTTGATATTGTTATTTTCATTGTATCATATCCTTGCCTTATTGAAGACACCTTTACTATTACCAAGTAATGCATCAAGATTGTTCTTTCCATCAATAAAATTTGCTAAATCCTTTTTCAACAAAATTCTCCTTTTCAAATTCTAGTACAACAATCTTTTCTTCAAATTTTTTATTTTTTAAGAATCATTTTCAAACAATGCAATTTTTAATAGGATTACTTTTTCTGCCAAAAGTTCTACTTCTGAAACTTTTTGCTTATAATCATTTTTAAGAGGCATATTCTTGCAAAACAAGTTCTTATTCACCGTATCTAATGACTTGATTTTATTCTTCAAAAAATGCATCATTGTTTTTAGAATTCTCAACCTTTTTTAAATAATGCACAGTTAACTTTTTATACCGAGCATACAGTTCATGATATGCATCCTATAAGGCAAATATTGCTTACCTCTTCAAATTCTTCTTCATCAAAATTTTCAAAATCCTCATCAAACCAAGTTATAGCCATAACTTGCTTTTTAGGTTTTCTACTTTCGTTTTCTTTTTTGAAGAAGCGGACATTTTAGTCTACTTTTGTCTAGGCTTCTTGAAGTGATAACATATGATTTGATTTTTTTGTATATTGCTACTATTATTGTTGTTGTTGCCTTTTAACAGGAACTTGTTGTTTTCAGTTTTCTTATTTTCTTCTTTTTTTTCAGCTTCTTTTTGTAGAAGTATGCATACTTTCTAACCATAAAATTGAATCCATCATCTCCATCTATAAAATTGAATCAGTGTCGCTTTCATCACCCTTTGATGGAATCGATTCATCATCTGCTTTTGGAGTCATTCCTCTTCCGTAGCAAGATCCTTCATCTCGTTTAACCTTTGTCTCATAAATCATCAAATTTCCTTTTAGCTAGTCGAGTGAAATAGTGTCAAAATCGTTTGTAGTTTCTAAAGTTGTCACTTTGGGTCTCCATTCCTTTGACAATGACCTCAAGATTTTTGTTATGACCTCATCACTGGGGTATATCTTTCCTAAGTTCTTCACAGTTATGATTATGTTGTTGAATCGTCCAAAGAACTCATCTATGGTCTTTCCCTGTTTTATACAAATATTTTTGTATTAATGTACTAAAAGGCTTATCCTATGTTTCTTTACCTCATTTGTCCCCTCAAAGGTAACCTGAAGTTTGTCCCACATTTCCTTTATTGTAGAATAGTAGGAAATCTTTTCATACTCTTCTAGAGAGAGTGCACAAATCAGATGATGTTTTGTTTTAACATTCAGTTATACATTTCTTCTATCAGTATTATTCCATAATTTTATGTTGTTAGTAGGAGGAACTGTATCTCCCATTTTGATAGCTTGCCAAACTTCAATATCTATAGATTGAAGATAAATTGTTATTCTTTCCTGCCAATATAAATAGTTGTTTCCATTAAAATAAGGAGGCTTTGTAACAAACTGTCCTTCAAGACTTCTCATGTTGTTTGTCATGATCTATCACTTTTTGTAAGACATAATAAATATGAAACGAAAGCTTTGATACCAAATGATAAATCAAATACACATAGGGGGGTGAATTGTGTGTGACTTGGAAATTTTTTTCAAATTACTTTCAATTCATATAAATGATAGGAGTCTATTAAAACAATAGGAACCTATTAGGTTTAAAAATAGAAGAATCCTATTAAAATAAAAGGAACCTGTCAATTTTTAAATCGAAAGGATCCTCGTGCAAATGAAAACAATAGTAACTAAAATGTGAAATTTTAAAAGTCAAGGAAAGACAACGAAAGATACAGCTAATTTGAAATAGTTTGTCTTATAACAAAGCCTATGTCGAATAATACACTAATAAGTCTCCAAGTAGTGATTTGACAAGCCTCTCCAAGCTCACAAGTACATATTTTTCAAGGTTCTTCAACCTTCCACACTAGTAGTATTTAGGTAGCCTCTACAAGCTCTTAAGAAATTAAAGTAGAATTTGCTCAATGTAAATTTTAAGGAATAACAATCTCTCTCAATAGAGTATTTTCCCTTTTTAAGGAACAAAAGAATTTATATGGATATGACTTTCTAGATTATCAATGCTATTGATAAATTTTAAGAAATCTTGTGCACATTGTGAATGTAGTAGCTCTTTTTTAAATAGGCATTCTTTTCAAGTGACCATTGCTTAGTTATATCATTAACTAACTAGATCTCTCTTGATTCTCTTTAAAAAAATATCTTCGATATCATCTTTGATAGTATCTTTAAAACGTCCAAATGTTTGAATAAATATTTAACTGTATCTCATAGCCAAATGTTGAATAGAGTAAATAGCAGGATCCTTCACTTATACAGAAATGATAGGAGCTTATTCGTTCCAGATTTTGTGGAACCTTATCTTAATAATCAAATGAGTTTGTTAAAATATTTCTTGCAAAATAGGAAACATTTATCTTTTTGTTTTAAGCAGATAACTAGAATATATAATCCTTTTTAACATCGTTATCTTTTTGAATAAATAAGATAACCCAAATAAATTTGAATTTTGTAACTAAATATTATTTGTTGTTATCATCAAAATCATTATTTTAAAAAGCCTTGAGTTAACAAAGTACATACACATAATTTTGATCAATCAAAAGGAATATTTTCTCTTTAATTTTTTTCTAATTTTACAAGAGAAGGAGGTAGAGGAGATTGTAGCCTAGGTAGTAGATGTATCAGGTGTGGTGATAGATGATGTTAAAGGTTGGTAATGGAATATATAAAGGAGAACAAAAGGGAAGTATCATAATCATGGAGAAGAAAATCATAAATGGTGGGAGTTGGGCTATGAAGAGAGATAAAGGGAACCTAAAACTTATTAAATATTACAAGGTGAAGGATAATGACTTTGTATAAAGATATGCTAAGCAACGACACACTTGATGAATAGAGGGATATTTAATGACACACATGGTATAGATCGTGCCAAAGACACATAAATAAGAGTAGGTGAGCATTTTATGGTAAAGGATCACATGTGGGGCTTTTATTCTTAATTCTATTGGTAGTATATTAAAAAGATGGGCAAAAATATGAAGGGTATCCACCTCAAGTTCAGGTGGCATAATGGCATGAAAATGTAGGGTATATACTACTTATTAATGGTGCAAATCATTATTCTAATTTGTTGTTTTGATACTTAGTATGGGGGTATGAGAATTGAAATGTTATGCCATGTGTGTCTAAAAAATTATGAAAAGGCACATTATCAAACTCTCATCCATTATCATATTGAAAAAAAATTATTTCATATTTGAAATGAGTAAGCACAAATGCACAAAATTAAAAAGAATTTGTTATAATCTTTAGATTTTACATGAAGAGGAAAAACTCAAAAATAGAGTGTGAAGTTATATCTAAAAGACAAAATAATATTTAATAGAAGAGAAGATTTTAGAGAATAACAGTGTTTAGCCAAAGAAAATGATTTTGCCCTATCTTGGGTTGAGTATTGCCATCGTCTATATAGTCATACATGAGAATGAATATTTACAGTTGTACATCACTAAATCAAAGGTAAATATATGGCTAATTAATTTTCTATATTCTATCACACCTTTACATTTGGAGCGAGAGGAGGTTGGATGCTCAGACTAGACCTAAAATTAAGAAAGAGTGATGAGGGGAGTCCCTTAGTGAAGATATCTGCATATTGATAAGCAGATGGGACATGAAGCACTTTCACTTGAGCCCAAGGCTACCTTCGAACAAAATAGATGTCAATCTCAATATGTTTACTGCGCTAATGTTTCACGAGATTATTATATAGGTATATTCCACTAATATTGTCACAGTTGACCAAAGTGGCACAAGACAAAGGACAATGAAGCTCAAGAAGAAGGTTGCGCAACCAACATGTTTCAGCCACAGTATTAGCAACACCGTGATATTCTGCTTTAGCACTGGAAGGAGAAGCAGTATCCTGGCATTTAGAAGAGTAGGAAAGCACATTGTTTCCAAGAAAAACATAATAATCAGAAGTGGAGCGTCGTGTGTTAGGACAACTACCCTAGTCTGCATCCGAATAGGCAGTTAAGCCATCAGTAGAGGTTGAGTATAACTACAAACCATGATCAAGCGTGCCCTTAAGATATCAGAGAATACGCCTGAAGGCCTTGAAATGACGTTCGCTAAGGCCATACATAAAACAACATACCTTTTGTACTACATAAGTAGTGTATGGCCTAGTAAAAGTAAGATACTGAAAAGCACCTGTAAGACTCCGATAAAGAGATGGATTAGAAACTGGAGAGCTAGTGCCAATATATCAATTGGCTTTTGTGTCAACTGGAGTGGCCAAAGAGTTGCAAGAACCTATGCTAGCTTGTTTTAAAATTTCTTGAGCATACTTATGTTAGGAGAGAAACAAGTCATCTGGGGTTGTTGATACAGAAATGCCTATAAATAATTGAAGTGGACCTTAATTAAGACATGACAAACTCCTTGTCCAAAGAGGAAATAATAGAATATAGTAGAGTGGTAGATGAAGTTGTCAGGATGACGTCATCAACATAAATAAAAAGGATAGCCATGTCCTTGCCACGATGATAAACAAATAGAGAAGTATCAAATCGATAGTTGGTAAAGCCAATGGAGGTGATAAAAGTGGCAAATCGCTAATACCATGCCTGAGGAGCCTATTAAGTCCATAGACAAACTTTTTAAGACGGCAGACATAATCTGGATGAGCTTCGTTGACAAAACTAGGTGGCTAATGCAAATACACAATTTCTTGAAGATTGCTATAGAGAAAGGCATTTTTGAAATCTAACTTATGAATAGGCCAAGATCTGGAAATGGCAAAGCTAAGAACTATGCAAACAGCTGCTAGTTTGACCATAAGGTTGAAGGTCTCATCATAGTCTAGACTAGCCTATTGAGAAGTGTCAATTGCCACCAAACAGGACTTATGGATGATGAGGTTGCCATCAAAATAAACTTATCCCTGAAAACCCACTTAGAATTGACAATGTTATCCTCAGAAGGCTGGGGGACAAGATCCCAAGTATTATTTTTAACAGGAATAGAATATTCTTCAAGCATTGCTTTTTGTCGGTTAAGATCCTAAAGAGCTTGTTTATGACCACGAGGAATAGGGGGTTTGAGTGTGAATATAGACAGGCTACTTTGGCTTAAAAATACCTCATTGACTGCAAGTGACCATGGGATGTCGAAGTAAAGGAGGGGAAGAGGGAGGAAAAGGGAAAGTTATGGGAGGAGAAGTTTGCAATTGAAGATAAAGAGAGGAACTAGTAGAAGGTGGTGGAGAAATCATAGAAGATTTTAAGAGAATGGTAGAATGAAGAAGGTGATAAAGTAAAGGAGATGGAGCATTATTAATAGGATCAAGAAAATCATAAGAGTTAGAAATGGGTATATACTGTGATGTAAAAGGGAACTCCTGCTCATTAAAGGTAACATGTCTAGAGATAATTACCTTTTTAGTGGTGAGATCAAGACACCTAAAACCATAATGGTGAGGTGGATAGCCAAGAAAAATGCATGGTGTGGAGCAAAGGGATAATTTTTTTATGCTGTATGGGAGAGGTTTGGGTAGCAAAGACGCCCAAAAATGCAAAGATATGTGTAGAGTGGTGGTTTATGAAAAAGGATTTGAAAGGGTGTTTAGTTGTGTAATGGTTTGGTGGGATGAATATTTAGTAAATGGACAGCCATATGCAATGCCTCTACCTAGTAAGATGATGGCCTGGAAGCTTGAAAAAGGAGAGTGCACACAACATCATTGATGGTGCCTAACATACATTCAGCTTTGCGATTATGTTGTGAGATTTCTAGACAAGATAAGCAGTAGGTAATGCCATGGTAAGCAAAGAAGTTGGCAAAATATGTACATGTGAATTCAGTGCCATTACCATATTAAAACATTTTGATCTCAATGTTAAATTGTGTGCAAACAAAACACGAGAATGTAGGAATTTTTCAAAGATGTGAGTGACAGTGTGTCATTATGCTAGTCAAAATAAAAACTAGATTACTATTATAGCAGTGGTGAGTCTAGGTCAATCCCACAGAGAGTGTGTAAAATTGTTGAAATGAAATTAATTGGTGTTTAGGTAAGGGGGTTTTGAACTTTGGAAATAAGAAAATAAAATGAAACTGGACTAATAAAAATAAATTAAAGAAAATATGAGAAAAATGATAAAAATAGGGACTCGATTATTTGGTTCAATCTCGATCTACACCTTAATTAAACATCTCATTGATTTGTTGCTCTCAAACCTCTCCTAGAAACCATTAATCGTGGGTTGATAATTAACTTGATTTTTCTCTTAGGTAGTGAAGATACGATCGTTATTAAACTTAACTACCAAATAACCTAAGATACAATCTCTAGATTCAATTGGGTAATAGCATTATAAATTAGGAAAATTGATTAATAACGGTAATAACCACATATGATGCATCATTTAACTTAGGTTATGTTATCTCTAATGATTACAAATCATTAGTCACTACATATGAATTTCAACATAATAATTACAAATTATATAGAAATTGTAGCAATGGGTTTATAAATAAATGATTCAATGAATGCATTAAAATCATCTTTTCACAATACCCAATGGGTTCATACAAAAATAACGAAACAATAACGAGAATATGATTATCCATACATAAAATCCAAATCAATTAGCATAGGATAACACAATCAATTTCTAATGAGAGAAAGAAACAACAAAAAAGTGAAGTTCACTTAACCCGGGTTGTCGGTCTCAATATCACCTCCAAACTTGTGTTGGGATGTCTAACCCTCTATGGGTCTCTCCCGATTGAAAGCTTTATCCCTCGTCTTAGTTAAAATCAAAAGCTCCCAAAAAAATTTGCTTTAGCCTCTTCAAGAATGTCCCAATCGAAGACTCCCCTCCTATAGCACCTCCCTCCTTTCTTTCTTCTCTTCTCTCTAACCTATGCTACCCTCTCTATTTTTTTATTTAATTGTTGGTCCACTTTACTAATCATCCTTCACGCTACCACTGATGTTCGTTTTGTTATTGGCCAAACATTTGCATTTCATGCATAATGTTTGCATGAAACGTAGACAAGGTTTGTGTTTTCTTAACCAATGTCTGTGTTTCAGCTACTTTCCTCTCTTGCACTGTCATTTCGGTTGGTCCTTGGCTATGCATCTATGTTGTGTTTTGGTGCTCTCTGCTGCTATGCCATGGACGTTGCATTGTTGTTTTCTACTCTTGCTTGGCTTCCTATGCTACACATCGTTTTCCTATCCACCTACGCTATGTTTCTGCCTTTGCTACATGCGTTTTGAAATTTTTTATTACTGTATTGATCTATGCTTTCAACATTTTCTGCATTGCCACTTTGCTTACCTTCAGCTACTTTTCTTCTACATTTTGGTGCCGCCTATTCACGTCACTCACATGTGTTTTCCATTAAATATGTTGTCCATTAAATATGCTATCTTGTATGGATGCCATTAAAATCACATACACCTTTGCATGAAAGATTCACCACAATTAGCCACTTTGATTCATTTTTTTGTGTTTTCACTTTTCTTGTCTTTATTTTCTTCTTTTTACTGCACAAAAACAAGTGAAAATTAATCTTCAAAAAATGGTTAAAATATAAAGTTTTCGACTTACTTTAACTTCTTTGTTTCCAAATTGTGTCTAAAATCACATATGAGTCAAAGTAAGTATCTTAAGTAATTTCATGTCAATAATCACTAAGTGTTATAGAATAATTTTATAATCAATAGAGCACCTATCAATGAGATTTTTCACGTAGAGGATAAACCCAAACAAAATAATAATAATCTTCCAGAAAATGAAATAGTAATGAAAACCAACCCCACCGATGATAGGAGAGGTCCATAAATCAAAATGAACAATGTCTAAAGGGGCATAGCTCATAGAAATGGAAGAAAAGAAAGGTAGCCTAGTATGCTTCCCCAATTGACAGACATGATAGGGAGTAGGTGAAGATTTTTTATTGCAAGAAATTAAATTTTGTGATATTTTTCATTGTTTTTCACTCATCAATAATCATAAAATTTAGTCTTTTAGAGAAAATGAGCTCGTCAATAAGAGAGCAAGAGTGATGTGAGATCAGTGTTGTGACCCTGTAGCTTTCTCGACCGCCGATGACTGTTCCCTTCTTTTTCATCTTCCCATGGCCTCTTCTTCTGCCTCTTCTCCTCCTTGAAAGCCTCTAGCCCCAATCTCCCCCACTGCACCC
>JANPWT010000007.1:25364140-25374420 GCA_024678245.1 Erythroxylum densum
AAATCAAAAAATGTTAATTACGACTTAATAAATGAAAGAAAGATAAATTACAATTGAAGAAGGAAATAAATGATAAAAACTATTAACTATGATATTGAAATGAAAGAGAGACAATTTGCTCGAATAAATTTCTATTTGAATTGAAATTATACCTAGAATTGTAATTGACAAATCTTATCCATAATCAAATTGACATATTTCAGTTTGCCCAGATAAATTACAATTAAAGAAGGAAGTGAAAAAGAGATAAATCATAACCAAAATTTAATCTGAATTTCAATTAAAAAATAGAGAAATTTACATAGATTGAAAAAGCTATTATACTCATAATGAAATTTTAATATTTTTTAACCCAATCTCTAGACTAAAAGAGTTACTAAAAAATAAAAATTTAAAGCAAAAAAAAAACTAAGGCTTGAAAGAGCAAATGAGATGCATTTCTTACCTACATATGGGAATAGTGTTGATAGAAATAAGGACAAGTCGAAATTCTTAAATTTAAGGCCTTTGCTTACCAGATTTCAATTATTAAAAATATGGATCTCATCATCTAGCAGGAGCAATTTTATTTCGGAATGTCTGCTTCTAAGTTCCACCACTATGTTCACCTCCCTAAAAGAGGTCTTAGTTTATATGCTGATAGATAACTATTTATTTTACCAAATTGATATTGATGTTTACTCCCTGAATAAATTCTTTTAAAACTTTGAAGACCAATAATTGTTTCCCTGCATGTTTCTGAGGTCGAGTGGAAGACTCCTGTATTGCAAAGTAGCTTGTAACCAGTAGGCCGCCTACGAGCCTGGGCCTTAGGTGAACGCCTTTCCTCTCCTTGCTCAAGACAGGGCTGAAAATACCATATGGTTTATTCATTCATCACCCACCGTAGGCCATTTAACTAATCTCCCGTAACGATTATGTATCCGCCTTGAATGAAATTATATAACATGGCCTTGCCATTTTAATTCTCCTTTTTACTTCTCCAACTCCATACTTCATTGAACATTTCATATTCAGCAAATAAGGGCACAAAATAGCCTACAGAGGCATAGCATAGGTCTTCCCATAATTGCATTAAACGTCATGAATCTCATCACTATATGAAAAATCTATCATTATTATAACATGTATTATGTACACCCCTACCTTCAAGGGAACCACTACTTTCCTTCAGTCACCATTTGTCCCCTTTCAAAACCAATCAAAGGGATGTGTGCAGGCTTGAGCTTTTCTATTAATTGTTAGTCGCAGAACTAAGAACACATCATAGAATAATTAATATATTCAATGACACTAAAGCTCTCTTGACTTATAAATTTTGAGATGATGGCCCAAATGGCCATGACTTCATGGTTCGGATTCCACAGAGCTACAGAATTAACATTAAAAGCAATCTCTTTGTCTCTTTGCTGCTTCACTACAGGCCTTTGTACCAAGTTGTGATAGGGGCCCTTTATGCACTTACTTGACCTACAACATGCACATCTTCAGATCCTCTCTAACTATCATTTTTGTAACTCCAGTTTTGAGAGACTCAGGAGATGGCTGTTTGTATCACCTATCTGGTGTATGTGATCTTGTTCTTTTTGCTCCCTCTCAATTTCTTTCGCATGTCTACAAAATAAAAACTAGTTGAATTGCCCCCTGTAAAATAAACCACGCTAATCTCTTTTTAGGTCTCTACAATTCTCCGTGTCATGCTCATAATTTATGTGAAATCGATAGTATCTTTCAGTATTCTTATATCTAATCCTTGAGATAGAGACTTGAGGGTCCGTATCATGCCCCTCAAATCCTCTGTCTCCTCTACTTTATCCTAACTATGTTCCAGTTCATTTCAGTCATATATTTATATTCCCGTGTCATGCTCATAATCTTTGTAAAATCGACATTATTTGTCCGAATTCCCATACCCAAGTCCTATGCATAATTTAAAATCATGTTCAGCGAACGCCTTCAATGAGGTATGTCTACGTTCTCCTTATTGCAGTTGTAAGTATTTGTTGACTCAGATTCTTCCCCTCCTTTCACTGCTTTGCTTCACTTGACTTTTTCTGCTCATCTTTTCTCAACAAAACTTTATCATATCTTTTAAACTCAAAACAAAGAAACCGTATGAAAAGATTGTCAATCTAATAAACAACTCAAAAAGTAGATTACTTGTCCCTTAACACATTAAATATTCTACACTTGGTAGTCTATAGTTCTTATTTAAAGTAACTATATGTTTAAATACCATTATATAGTTATACCATTATATGTTTGGCGAGAACGTAGAAGGACCCTCCATGGGGAGCTTCTACCTTTGTCTACTGCCTGATTATCGCCAATCATATCCATAATGTTGAAGTTTTTATGAAGTTTTTTTTTTTTTTATTCCTATAAATACATTGAGGCATCGAACTGGAATTAGTCTCCATCGTAGGTAACATGATGATCATTTGATGCAGCAGCAGTAAGCCACCAAAAAAAAAAAAAAAGAACCAACGTGTGGTTACAAACATGGGAGAGATCTAATAGTACGGTAATCAGCTGTAGTTATCCCTGAGGAGATGGAGCAACAGCAGGTGCTGGAGAGGGAGCATCAGTTTGATTAGAATTTAGGAAACCAAATTTCTTGACGAGTTCATTTGCAACCAACTCATTGGCTTTATCTGATGGATGGTATTCATCCCAAAACACGTACTTGCTTCTGTCCTTGCATAGTGTAGATGCGGGAACGCAGGTAAGAGCAGGCCTTATTCTTCCGAAAGAGCAACAGGGCGAATCTGAGTTATTGAATCCTGCAAACATGGAATTCAAAAATTACTGCATATTAATGAATTGAAGATTTATATTCAGACTTTGCTTTTCGTTTTAGTTTCTTTTCAACTCACCGTATTTTCCTGGGTTGGTGATCACGTCATTAACAACATCATAAGCATCTCCAAATCTGAAGGTTGCGTTGGGGAGCTGGCCAGATAAATTATCTAACAAGTTGCCTGCAGCTTTGTTGAAGCTTTGCGCTAACTGATTTGTCCTTTCTTGGCATGCCCCAGAGGTACTCAAGACCCTTTGAAGTGGTATGCATCCCATTGGACCTAGCCCAAACACCATAAGCTGTCTTGCTCCCAATTTGTGCAGTAGCTGTTCGTAAACATTTGGTGATGAGAATTGTTAGCTCGAATTACGAAATGAATGAATCTTTTCGATTTTAATCATTTAACTAACCTTAAGTTGATCTCTCATTGTTTCCATTAAATAGCTAACGAAACTCTCATCAGTGAATTTCCAGGAATCGCTGTAAACCGGCATCAAGTAATTATTTATGAAGTCGTTGCTACCAAGAGCAACCACATATTTAGCTTGCTGAAAGAACTTGTGCGCTTCTTGTTGGCCAATTTGGTTCTGAATCAGTTGTTGTACTCCCATAAACAGATCAATTTGTTTGTAGAGAGAAAATCTCTGAATCTGCAATATTTCATGGTATTTAGTTTAAGTTACACAATTCCTAAACTAAAATGGTTGCAAGCTATGACTTACAAAGTAGCCACCGCTTTCGTTCAGAATACCCCCTCCTCCAGAAGCAAAATTCACACCACTTTGCAGGATTACGTCCTCTGTTAAAGATGGATCCATAAAAGCTGGTGGCCTTGGAAGACCAGCACTGTCACCTGCACAAGTAATTACTCCGAGTTCATTGTCATGATCAAACAATACTCTATAATTGACATGAAGTACCAGATGCTTTTGATCAATTGCTGATTACCTATTATATCAGCAACTGTTCTGCCATTAGTGAATCTCCCATTTGGCAATCCACTGCCATAATCAATACCGTACCAAGGCAGGCTCGCTTGAGCAAGACTCCTGGTGAGGTACATGTTATTACCAACATCGGAAAGCGAATCTCCGAAAATGAACTGAACTATCTTACATTGACATCCACCAGTTACGACTCCTAGGATTATCACAACCAATGCAGTTAAAGCAACCTCAGATTTCATGTTTGACGGAAAGCAATGACACAATTCTTTTACAGGCCCTCCAAGTTGTGAGCTACGCTATACCAGGGTCAAGATATAAACATATATATGTGAAGATTACGTTCTTTAAGTCATTTATGAAATGTAATGGACCAAGAAAGTTGGGACCAGAAAGACATTGGTCTGAGACACGAGAAGATTGTTTGATGACCAACTCTTGCTGATTCAAACCTACTGCAACTACCTTGGTATATTTGTTACAACGGTATTTCAGGGGTTGGAGCCTATTCATTCATGCGACAGGATGTCAATGGAAACATGCGTACAAGGAGCGTGTAAACCACAGAAGCAGTCCAAGGGAGGTTGTTAACCTAATTATGAACTCGAGGTTTCCTAAGCTAGAAGATGGTGGTTCTTAAATCCCCCTAAAAAGCGAGCGAGATCAGATTTGCTTTTTATAATGGTTGGGGTGAGTTCAACCACCTTCTCATTGCTTGCATGCACGAATAACTCCGAAGTCCTTGGCCATTTCTTTGGAGGACAATACAGCAATTATAAACAAAAGCAAAGGTTTGACTTATCACTCTTTATTTGACTCTTTTTCATTTTAATTTTTATTATATGTAGTTTAATTTTTCACTTCAATCTCATGTGCGATTCTTCCAACATTATGCATAGCCTTCTGTTTTTGAGATGCTAATTCAGTGCAGTTGTTTGTTTGGCTACTCAGAAAATCTTGGTTTTAATTTTCTAACTTGAACTGTGTGTGTGGAGAAGAGACGACAGAAGCAAACGTCTAAATGATACAAATTTCGCATCACTTGAAATCAAGCCGTACTTTTGTCAATCACCATAGCCAACTCTCTGTTTCCAGAATCCTATTAACCGAGAAGCCAGACTGTCAAGAAATAGCAGACGAACCCATATCAGGCTTCAAATTACGAACCCAACACTTGATTTCCCTCATTAAATCATCCATTCAAAGGTCTCATTTTCTACAAATCCATGCCCATCTCCTTCGTACCTCTCTTCTTCAAGACCCCACCATCTCTCTCCCATTCTTGTCTCGCATTGCACTCTCTCCTATCAGAGACGTTATTTATTCCCGCCAAATTTTCTCCGAAATCCCCACCCCAACTACGTTTCATTACGACACCATGATAAAGGCGTACTCGGGCAGCAACACACCCATTAATGGGTTTTACTTGTACCAAGATTTGAGACGGCGAGGTTTACGCGGAAATTCGTTAACTTTATCGTTTGTTCTCAAGTGTTTTGTCAGAGTTTCTTCGTTGATGGGCGGTTTACAGGTTCATGCGAGGATTTTGGAGGATGGCCATCAATCGGATAGTTTGTTACTAACTGAATTAATGGAATTATTTTCGGTTTGTAAACAAGGTGATGAAGCGTGTAAGATGTTCGATGAAATACCTCGGAGAGATACTGTTGCTTGGAATGTGCTCATTTCTTCTTATATACGCAATCATAGAACCAGAGATGTGTTGGGGTTATTTGATGGTATGGTAAGAAGTCAATTTGGGTGTCAACCGGATGATGTTACGTGCCTGCTTCTCCTCCAAGCTTGCGCTAGCTTGGGTGCGCTGGAATTTGGTGAGAAGGTTCATGGTTATATCCAGGAACGTGGGTATGGTGGTGCGGTGAACTTGTGTAATTCTCTTATAGCAATGTATTCAAGATGTGGGTGTTTGGACAAGGCTTATGGTGTATTTAAAGATATGCATGGGAGAAATGTGGTCACATGGAGTGCTATGATTTCGGGTTTTGCAATGAATGGATATGGAAGAGAAGCTATTGAGCTATTCGAGGAAATGCAAAGAAGGCATGTTTTTCCTGCTGATCAGACTTTCACTGGAGTTCTTTCTGCTTGTAGTCATTCTGGTTTGGTTGACCAGGGAATGATATTGTTTGAGAGAATGAGAAAGGATTTTGGGGTATCGCCTAATGTTCATCATTATGGGTGTATGGTTGATCTCTTGGGTCGTGCTGGTCAACTAGAACAGGCATATCAACTTATAATGTCAATGGAGGTCAAGCAGGATTCAAAAATATGGAGGACTTTACTTGGAGCTTGTAGAATTCATCGCCATGTTACTCTTGGAGAATGCGTTATAGGGCATCTGGTTGAACTCAAGGCTCAGGAGGCTGGAGATTATATTTTGTTGTTAAATATTTATTCCTCTGTTGGTGATTGGGAGAAGGTGGCAGAGTTGAGGAAGTTTATGAAAGAGAAAGGGATCCAAACCGCACCTGGCAGTAGTTCAATTGTGCTGAAAGGTGAGGTACATGAATTTGCTGTGGATGATGTTTCTCATCCACGGAAGGATGAGATATATAGAATGCTGGATGAGATTAATCACCAGCTGAAGATTGCTGGTTATGTTGCTGATATAACGTCAGAATTGCATAACTTGGGTCCAGAAGAAAAGCAATATGTGCTATCTTATCATAGCGAGAAGTTGGCTATAGCTTTTGGAGTTCTTACAACACCTCCTGGCACAACAATCAGAATAGCCAAGAATCTTCGTATTTGTATTGATTGCCACAACTTTGCCAAGATGCTTTCTGGAGTTTATAACCGTGAAGTTATCATTCGGGATCGCACTAGATTTCATCATTTCCGCGAAGGATACTGCTCCTGCAACGATTATTGGTAAGCATTCTTGAAATATTTGTTGGCAGCTGGGAGTATCTACTCCATATGAAGGGCCAGCTTCATTCTCAGATCAGAGATGTGGTTAGATTGCGGGCAGAGAAGGATCTGGGTTGGTGCCACCGTGATGAATTGTGGGTTATGTGGGAGTAATTCCTCAACCAAAACCAGTCTTCAACAGGAACGTCTGGTTGAAGTTTTATATTTTGCTCTTAGAAACTTGAAACGACAAAGCTCGTATCATATGAGCCATAGCAGGAAGAACAAGAGACCAAGAGGTTGTGTGTTAAGGCGGTTATATCATATGTTTGTGATTAAAATGCTGAATGAACCAGTTGGCTGATAATGGAGTAAGGAAGAACAGATCCACCCACCCGGAACTAAATAAAAGAAAAAGAATCGTTAGACTGCTTTTAGACAGGAGAAGATGTTGCGGAGTTGGTTGATTGAAGGATATCATAATTTTGAGATAATGGCCCAAGGCTTAGGGAAGTGGTGACACAACGCAAGTTTTTGAACCGCATTGCAACAAGGAACACTATGAGATGAGATTGTAAATTATTGAGAATTGTTGCAGCAGGAAACAAAGATACCGATTTCCTTGAAACTTTGACGTTTCCTATTTTCTATCTTCTTCCCCTTTTTCAGGTCGTATTATTGAAAGTATGCTGAGTTTAAACAAAGTGTTAACCAATTGTTCGCTTTCTTTGGGCTGGCTTAGGAAGAAACTTCTCCTCAGGTAGTGTTAATTTGCAACCAGTTTGTTGCTACATAGATGTCAAGCAAGCATAGACATAACAAGATTACAAGGGCTAATAACTTTGAAAATGATGAAACGAACAACACAAAATGTAACCAGAACTAATGAGCAGCAACCTTTCTACCAGAGGAAAGAGAGAGGGCATGGGTGAAGAACAGAAGTAATTTGTGTGCTCTTGGGCACCAGCCACGTTATTTCATAAAAACCAAGTATTACAAGCTCTTAGTGATTGTGCTTGAAGTTTTAAAAACCTAGAATACTAACATAACCGCTGCAAGCATTTCCTCGAAAGAGTTTCTTCAAGAGATTACAAAGGGAAACAAAATTTCTACGAAACTTGAAGCTCTGACTGATGCAACCATGATAGACTGCAAAATTTGGATTTTACTAACTTTGTTAAGGCAACCAATTGAATTTGGTTAGGATGTTGACTACAAACTCATCTTAAGCAGCCACCGGTTCCTTCTGACCAAATACAATACCCTTCTCGATGCTAGCCTTCAGCTCAGGCTTTAGAGCTTCAAGCGCCTTTTGTTCGTACTCAGTCAACCCCTGGAGTTCAGATGAGATGATAGACTCAACGCCTTTCCTTCCAAGCTTTACCCTTGACGCAAAGAAGGGAAGCTCAGTGAGATCTGACTGCACATATGAGCACTCATAGACATCTGCATCTCCATCCAGTGCACGCAAAGAAGACTCAACAAATCTAGCTGCCGCATATGCCATTGACAAGGTTGCAGACCCAGCACCTGCTTTTGCCTCCACAACTTCTGTTCCAGCATTCTGAATCCTCACAGTGAGTTCCTGAATTTCCTCATCTGTGAAACTAACTGAAGGTTTAGCCTTGGACAGAAGGGGAAGTATGGTAATTCCAGCATGCCCTCCCACAACAGGAACGTCCACGTCAATGAGCTTGAGATTCTTCTTCTGAGCAACAAATGTGTTTGCCCTAACAACATCAAGTGTAGTAACACCAAAGAGCTTCTTTGGATCATAGACACCCTTCTGCTTCAAGACTTCAGCTGCAATTGGCACCGTAGAGTTGACTGGATTGCTTATAATATGGATGAAAGCATCAGGACAGTTATCAGCAACAGCTTCCACCAAGTTCTTCACTATGTTAGCATTAATGTTGAAGAGATCGTCCCGGGTCATACCAGGCTTTCTTGGCACTCCAGCGGGTATGACAACAACATTTACACCCTTCAAACAATTAGCTAATTCAGCAGTGCCAGTGAAGTCCAAAACCTGCGAGGGAGTATTGCAGTGACTAAGGTCAGCAGCAACCCCCTTGACATTCGCTATATCATAGAGATGAAGTGCTGAAACCAATGGAGACATCTTGACAAGTAGTGCAAGGGGCTGACCAATCCCTCCAGCAGCTCCAAGAATAGCCACTTTGTAGGATGCTTGGATTTTTAGTCGATTCTGTGACATTTGGCTTGATTTTGAGGACTTTGGTGAAATAGAACGCCCAAGGGCTGCAGTGCTATCCTTGCCAAAGAAGGATGAATCTGTCACACAATTCAGAAATGTTGCAGCTTTGAGACCACTGAAGCACACGATCGAACTCTGAGAGTTGAACCTCACAGCCAAGGGTTTCGACTGTGGAAGTTGGCTAGCTTTGGGGCCAAACGAAGCAGTTGAGCCAATGGAAAAGGTAGCTGCTGCTGATGTGGCTGCCATTTTGGTAAAGCTGTAAACAAAACTTCGATGTGAGCGTCATTGACATATAAACAGATTAGATATGCTGCAAGATACAGGACTATTGAGAGTTAAAGACCATATATACTTGTCAATACCCAAGAAAATGCACAAAAGGAAATGATTTTTCAACAAGGTGAGTGCAAACACAAGCTAATTGAACAAAACTAATACACCCGACAAATAGTCTGATTGAATCAAAACAATAGAAACAGCAGACGACTTTTGGTATACTGTCAAAATCCAAACATATTACGAACAGCACCGATGGAATACATCAAAATAATCGAAATCACAGTAACGGCAACAACTTATGAACGCGTGTTCTTTTACTAATAACAGTCGAAACAAATTAACATAACAGAGAGAAAGAGATCTGAATTCAAGAAATGAAAATTACACTTCCAAAGTAGGAAGAAATGGAGGGATGCCAGATCTAAACCACAATAATAATGATAAAATTGCGAACAAAAAGGGAAGTGAAGAGAATAAAAATGTTTGAGAGGAGATTCGACACAAACCTGAGAGAGAGATCTGAGATCGATTGAAGCCTTCGCTACGAGTAACGTGAGATTGAAGGGGGCGAGAGAGAAGAAAGGAGAGGATTGCAAAATATTGAAAGGTGATTAGGTGAATCCGAAAGCAGCGGTTTGATGGATTGGTCCATGACGTGAGGCTTGTTTGTATTAATATGGGTAAACTAAAACCCCTTGGAAGTCTCCGCCGCTCTTTTTTCTTTATTCAAATTATTTTTTTCAATGACATATATTTTTATATATTTATTATTGCAACTTACTTTAAAATAATTTATGATATTAAAATTCTATCGGAACAATTATGTAGATGATGTGACCATCAATAATAATTTAAAGAACTTTTTAATAATTTTAAAAATAAATAAATTAACGCATCTTTTAATTATTGCATAATATGTAACAAGGAATTAAAAAAAGAATATATATGGTTCAGTCTAATTTTGGTAAGGTTGGATGCCGTTGTTTGGATTCATGAACTCGATTAACTTCAGCTAGGAGATACCTGCAAAAACAATAAAGGCACACCGGTGGTTGATCGCCGACTTGCCCCTCCGATGCTTAAGTCAGTTCTTTGTCGTAGGTTTTTCTAAGAACATAGGGTATTAGGGTTCTTAAGAGTCGTACCTGCATCGTGAGGAGATAAT
>JANPWT010000007.1:25417152-25437226 GCA_024678245.1 Erythroxylum densum
GGACATACCGCAAACCCACATAAATATGCATGATTCATGTTCTTGTAAACTTGTTTGCCAAACTGGCACTTGCTTGTCATATATTCGTAAAACATGATTTCAAGTACATGCATTCTTGAAAGGAGAAAAACCCCTTTTTGGAATCCTTTTCATAATTCATGAATGCAAAGCATATAACAATCTATAATCATTCATCATAGTATGTAAAGCAATCGTGATGATGCAATTTAAATGCATTGATTCTCTCTTGATTTGAACAAAACAATGAGTACTTATCTACTTTATTATAAACATAAACCCACATGAATTCCTTGCTTGTTCTTGCCTAGGAATGAGTTTTCTCTTGATCCTCTTGCTCTTCTAGCCTATCTTGATTTCCTAAAATAAGAACCAAAATCCCATTCAATAACTCATGGTAAAACAATATCTCCATTCTTGACTTCCATCCAAAATTTCATATTCTTAGAAACTGATTCAGAATTTCATTTCTTCATGAACCTTGTAGATCTATGTCTCTAGTTTACAACGCCTCAATGATCATCTCAATCGGACTTTTGTACCAAAAGAAATGCACAAAACACTAAAATACATCTCTGCTGGAAAAATGGGCCTCGCCGCGACATGTGACTGGCTCGTCGCGGCGTGCGGGCTGATGCACGTCGCGACATGTGGCTGGCTCGTCGCGGCGTGCGAAGCTGATGCACGTCGCGACATACGGCTGGAACGTCGCGGCGTGCGGAGCTGATGTGCGTCGCGACGTGCGGCCTTAAAGCTCGTCGCGACGTGCAGGCGGGAGTTCAACTCTGAAACCCAGATTTTCGACATTTTCCAACCTTAAACCTTCTATAATGCACATACAACAAACTTACACCTTGATTTATGCCTTATACTTCCTTTCTAGGTTCATTCTAACACCAAAAACATCAACAACACAACAACCCATGCATTTCTACCAATCTTTCCCATAAACCCTAACTCCATCGATTTCTACTCAATCCATGCAAATCTAGGGTTTGATTCAACCCAAACAAGAGTAGAAGAGTTTCACTTACCTGAAGAATGTCGGAAAACGCCCGAAACCTAGCTTCCTCTCTTTCTCTTCTTCTTCCTCTCTTCCCACGACAACTCCCTTCTCCTTCTTTCTTTTCTTTTCTTCTTATTTTCCTTTCTTTCTTTTTAACTCCTTAAAAGCCTACAAATAGAGCAAGGACTAAAATGCCCCTCCATACAAGCCTAAAACCTCTTACCCTTAAGTGACTTGCCCATTTTGCCCTTAAACATTTTTACTCTTTCATAACCATTATTCCCTACTAAACTCAATAAAATCCAAATTTTCCATTAATACTTCCAATAAAATCAAACGATGCCATAAATCATAAATCAAATTAATTCATACTTAATAACATCAAGAAAAACAATTTGGGGCCCAACAGAGTGCATCTGCTGCCCCATTTTATTTGCCAGGTTTATAGATTACTTCGAACTCTAGACCCAACAACTTGGCTTGCCAACATTGTTGGTCTATAAAGGGAATCCGTTGGTCCAAGAAGTGCTTCAAGCTCTTATGGTCGGTATAAACCTTGAAATGCCTCCCAACTAGAAAATGTTTCCAATGCTGTATAGCCATTACAATTTCCATCACTTCCTTTTCATAGACTGATTTAGAAAACATTGATTCAGCTAAAGCCTTGTTGAAATATGCTAGTGGGCAACCCTCTTGAATTAAAACAACACCAACCCTCTACTTGAAGTATCACATTCAAGTGAAAACTCCTTGGAGAAGTCAGGTAGAGCAAGAATGGGAGACGAAGTCATCCTCTTCTTCAATTCATCAAAAGCAACTTGGGACTCCCTACTCCAATTGAACCCATCTTTCTTGGTAAGGTCAATAAGAGGTTTGGCAATTTTACCATAATCTTTAATGAGTTTTTGATAGTACCTAGTGAGACCAAGGAATCCCCGTACTCCCTTGACATTCTTAGGAATAGGCCACTCTAGGACATTTTGAATCTTTGATGGGTCTATTGCTACCCCTTCACAAGAAATAATGTGGCTCAAATACTCCACAGACTTCTGGCCGAAGATACACTTTTTCTGATTTGCTAACAACCCATTGTCAAATAGTAATTCCAACACACAAGTTAAATGCTCCAAGTGTTGATCCCAACTGGAAATATAAACCAAAATATCATCAAAAAAAAAATACTAAAACGAACTTCCACAATAAGGGTTTGAAAATTGAATTCATTGTAGATTGGAAAGTAGCAGGGGCATTCATGAGACCGAAGGGCATCATTAGGTACTCATAATACCCCTCATGAGTTCGGAACCTTGTTTTATAAGTGTCTTCCTCCGGACCCTGATTTGATGAAAACCCAACCATAGATCAACTTTAGAAAAGTATCTAGCCCCATGTAATTCCTCCATCAACTCATCCACTACTGGAATTGGGAACTGGTTGGGTATTGTGAGCTTATTTAAAGCTCAATAGTCGACACACATTCACCAAGAGCCGCCTTTCTTTTTGACAAGGATATCTGGGCTTGAAAATGGGCTTATACTATGCCAGATAGCCCCTGTTTCGAGTAAATTCCGAATCTGCCTCTCAATTTCATCCTTGGGGTGGTGTGCATGTCTATATGGATGAATATTCACCAGTACCGCCCCCTCCTTTAAGTTAATAGCATGATCATGAACCCTCCTAGGTGGGAGGCCCTTAGGTTCTTAAAAAACTGACCCAAACTTAGACAAAACAGACTGCAACTCCTTCAGCTGACCTACTTCCAAGGTGCCCATTTCTTTGGTTAAGGATCTCCCAATTGGCATCGACCATAATAGCTCTTCTACTTCCAGATTTTGATATTTTAAAATACGTTGTAGAGCATGAGGGGAAGAGGCTTGCATGTTAATCCCTTGCAAAGTGAACTCCATTCCTCTTCGATCAAAAGACATATACATCTTCTTCCAATAAACCTTCACCCCTCCTAAAGTTTCCAGCCATGCCACACCTAGTATTAAATTCGGCCCTCTAGTATTAAAAACATAAGCATTCACGGTGAATTCTTCCCCATTTAGTTCTAACTTTATCTCATTACAGATTCCTTGCGAAAAAGAGCGGTGCCCATCTCCTAATCGAACTCCAAATGTCCTAGTTGGAGTAACAATAATTCCCATAGCCTCTACCAACCTGTTGAATACAAAATTATGGCTAGCTTCACTATCAACCAAAATAACAATAGGCATTTCCCGAAGCTTACCAATTAAAACCATAGATTTTGTTGGAGAAGATTGATCCTCCTCTAACTCTCTGAACTCCACTGAATTACATACTAACTCCCAATCTTCTTACTGCCCTTCATCCACTGGTTTTTCCTGTCTACTCTCTCCAACTTTATCTTCATCACCCTCTCAAATTATTAGCCGAAATTTTTTATTTGGGTAGCGGTGGAGGGGACCAAAAGTCTACCCACATTTAAAACACAAGCCTTTTGCCTCCTTTTCATAAGCTGATCGTAGGTCAAATTATCTGTTCCCTTCTATTTGGAGTGCCCTAGTAGGTGACCATCACTCTGCTTGTTGAGTAGCTCCTTCAAGTCATTTTTAATATTTCCCACTGCATGATACGGTTGAGCTGGACGATAAGTGTTGGAGTTTCCTATACGGGACCCAAAGTTTGCATGAAAGCAGTCTAGTTTTCCCCTCCCTTCTCTTGGCCTAATCACACCTTCACCCACTAATTCCCTTTCAACCTTCCTTGCGATCGAAAGGAGCCGAACTCGAGTTAGGGGGTCATGGGTTCTGACCCTATTTCGTATTTCTTCTCGTAGACCTCCCAGAAAATAGTTCATGTACCACTCTTCTGGGAAATGGCCTATCTGTGATGCCACCCTTTCAAACTCATCAATATAGCCGTCGACTGAACCCCATTGAAATACTGATTTTAATTGTTCGATCGGGTCTCCTTCATCCCTGCCCCCATAACGATCGAACAGTGAGCGTTTGAACCTCTCCCAAGTCCTACATGGGTCTAACTCCCGTAGATTCATGAACTAGTAGAGCGTCGACCCCTCCATGCAAATCTGAACCATGGGTATACGAAGTTCATGAGGGATTTCATGAATCATAAAATATGATTCAGCTCTCGTGACCCAAGCAAATGGGTCGTCCCCGTGGAAAGCAGGGAGGTCAACCCTATGTGCGACATTCCTATATTCCTCCCATGCACGTTCTGTAGCTACCGAAGAAGCGTAGTCACCTTGTCGGCGATGCCCAACTCCTTGATGTCCACCTATGGGCCTGTTGTTGCCGATGGTAACCGAAGAGAGGTGTGCGGGTCTGTCACCACTCGTTGAAGATGACGCATTGTGGGTAAACGTCGATGGTTCTTCTTCTTCTTCACCCACCTTCTGCTTCTGCGAGTTTCTGGCCATCAAGGATTGAAACCCATCCCTCATTTTCGACTGTAGCAGATTTTGTGATTTGGCCAGCGTCTCCACACTGGCCATTAAAGAGCTCAGCTACGGTCAAAGATCCTTCAAAATGGTGTCATGCGATTTAACCATGCCCTCTTGAGTTGAGAGGGATGATTCTTGCCTCTGGAGAGACACCTCCACTGTTAATACTCTAGCTTTCATTCTAGTTTGCATACAATCTCTACGCACTTGGCCTCTCAATGAAAACACCAATTGATAGGTAGAACTTTAGAGATTGTATTATTTACGTATTAGATAGAATTACAGCAGTAGCTCCTCCTGGAAAAATATTCTCCAGGCCAGTACAATGTGTCTAAGATGATGAATCAATGAATCCTCCCTCTCTCCTATGTTCAGGCTATATTCCCTCTGCTGTACCCTATGCAATCTCTCTCCATAACTAACTCACAATAGTTTGCCTAACAACCTGCGTATGTGGCAACAATGGTTCCTTTCCCCATCTTGGCGCTACGAATGTAAGTTTGGATGGGCTTAGGCTGAACTATGGGCTATGACTGATTACTAACACTAGGCTGGGACTGGTTACTAACAAGCAACCAGTTTTCTTTTAAACGTTCTGTGGCACATGATCAAAAGCTTGTGCTATTTGGTGGCATTTATCTGCATACCCTTTGAACGTTTTGTAATTCATGAACAATAGCCTTTGGTTTGATAAGCCAGTAATGGAATGTACTAAAGGCATAAATAAGATGATGTATCATATTTGTTCTCCAAGAAGTTGACTCCCAATATTTGTTGACTTTTTGGTGATAAAAAGTAACCTAATTGTTGAATATTAGTTAAATCCAAGCATTGACTTGCTCCCAAAAAAATAAAAAAAGCGTCACCAACAGCCTTACCAACCTGACTGCACCACTGCCTCCTCCACAGCTAAAAGAGATCACTATAGATATTGGGGAAGTTGGAAGATACCATTATAGATATTGGGGAAGTTCAATCTTACTACTAAAAATCAAGCTAGTTTCCTCAAATTTTTATCAGTCTGTATGCATGATAATTGGTAATTTGATGGAATAAGCCATTCAACATCTTCCCTCTATTCTATTTGGAATTGCACACCTTGCATTCTTTCTATTAGAATCTTCCTAGTTTGTGCTTATGGATGTATAGTTCAATTCTTGGAATATTACCTGTGGCTGTTAGATTGGTGACTATGTCTCCGTATGGCAATGATTGACAGTTTGATATTGTGAGAGAACAAACATTGACATGTCTTTTGACCATCTGTAATCACTGATTGTCTCATTTCTCACTTTCCTCTCTGCAGTGATGGTTGGACCATTGCCGGAACTCCCTTGGATTTGCATGATCATCAAATTTTGGCAATGGAAGCAGCTGAACACCGTTTCCTGGAGGGAGAGTATGATGAGTATGGTGATGCCAATGCTAATGAAGCATCATTTTGTCGCTCTGCGACCCTAATTGTAAGCACAATTCAATGTCAAATATTATAGCTCTAGTAGCTGAATGATGCTTACAAACTTCCTATTTTGATGCTCTATTGGTCTTTGTCGGTGTAGATGCTTATTTTCTTTTCCTCATTCCTGTATCAATTTTTCCTTCCCTGCTATTCACCTCTCTTTTACTCATCAGAGAAATGCAAAGGATTAGAATGAAATTATTTTCTCTCTGGTTTTTGTTTCCTTGCTATTCAGGGGCATCGTCTATTTTGATTGATATCATTAAGATATATTCCACAATTTTGTATGGTTTCCTATGTTTATAATGCACAAGAAATATTTTTGCTGTTATCAGTCGTAAGATTTTGGAATTATCTTCTTGTTTTCTTTTCTGGTTCTGATCTCTTGATGCTCTTGCGATGGATCTACTTCTCCTTGGCATGCCATGTCCCTTAACAATGCGGATGGCAATGATGACGCTTCAACAGTTTTCTCTGTAAGAGAAGTGATGAAGTTTTTTGCCATGGAAATGCATGGTTTGCATTCCTAACATAGTGTTTTCCTTCCTGACAGATTTTCTTGCTCTGGGGGCTGCTAGATTTCTGTTCCCATGTTACATATATAATGCAGGGAAGAAGACAAATACCGGTTGAAATTGGACACCCCATTAAAAATATAGTTTTTCCGTTCGTATTGTTGGACATTACATGCGCGTTCATATCTTTGTTTTCCTATTCTTATTGAATCAGGAAGCTGAAGTACAACTGAGGTCGCATTCATGCTACAGGTAGGCCAACGCCGGGGCTTGCACTTTACAATGGCAACTGGATCTGCAGCGATTCCACACCAAGAACCTCTTCAATGTTTCGACAGTGCAGTAATGATGTGGGTAAACTTACAGTAGGACCATGAGCTCTTGTTGAAAACGCTCAAGTGAAAATTTTGCTTTCTTGTTCCCTCCTGCCCTGTTCACTTTTCATGGTATTTTCCCCTCATACTTGTGTATGTACATAAATTTGCCATTTTACTACATGCAAATCTTGGCGGGGTCTCCTGGATATGTTGAGAAATTCGATGTTATTTCATGCGTGCGTGCATTACATTGGCTATGTGCTTATAGCCATAATCCACGCAACCACATGGTTTTAGCTGCTCCGGCGTCGTGTGTAAAATAATAATAAAAAAGGAAAATTTGTAACATCCAAGTTTGATATTATAGTTGTGAGTATGCTGGTGAGTGATGATGATAGACAATGTGGTTATTCCTATTCAGATATTGACGATCATGAAGTACTGGATTCGGTTTGGGTAATTGACGAGTTTCGCTTCTTTATATTGGCTAATTTTGTGGCCATTATTACGTGTAATAGAATTGGCTTAATTGAGTTCCAACGTCTCCTGACAATGAATCATAGGTTGATCTGTCCAGTAGTCGAGTGGTAACAAAGGTTTTAAGAAATGAGAAAAGAGATTACCCTATCAAAGCTCTGTCTTTTGGAAGCTTTATATCATGGAATATTATGAACTGGGGACACATGTACCCTGTAACTTGATAGGACAAAAAAACTTGAATACTTGGGGGGTTTGTTTGGCAGGTGCTGTTCCAGGGGATAATTCCAGGCTTTACATATATGCTGGTATGTATTGTTTCAGGACACAAGTCTCGTTTTTAATACACGTTCTGCCTGCTAATGAAATAATATATATGATTAAGTGGGTTACAACTTACAGCTGAAAACAGGCCATCCTGTCAATTTTTCCTAATTTTTCATGTTATATTAGAACCGATAAGGAGAGATTTCCGAGTTAAATGCGATAGTTTCTGAAAGCAACCGCTCTATACTTGGAATTTCTTATTTTTCGTCTTTTGCTTTACTATAGTGTGCTGAAAAGAGAGAGCCCTGTCCTCCGAGTACATTGACCAGTCCAAGCCTTTCCTTCTAAAATGTCTGAAACGTCATGCCTCTATATCTCTCTCTTTTCTCATTGTTCCATTTTTCCATATTATCTCTTCTTCCCTATGTTTTGAAAACCCCGGATCGGTCCGGTCAGTTCGACCGGTGACCAGTCAGCTATCCGGTCCGGTTTATTCGTAAAAACTAATTTTTAATTGAACCAGTGAGAACCGGTCAAAACTGATCAATTGATCGATCGAACCGGTCCAATTCGACCTGTCCGACCACTGGTTCAATAATTTTTTATTATTTTTTTATTTTTTGGTATATATTTTTTTATTTTTGTAATATTATTAATATTATATATAATTATTGCATAATTATAACGTCACACCGGTTCGACCGGTGATTAAACCTGTCAAATCGATGACTAATAAGACCTCCAATTCGATGACCGATCCGAGTTTCAAAACATAGCTTCCTCCAGTTGTCATGTAGGTCGAGTAATAAACTAAGCAACGTGCAACATAAACCCCTTGATTTCGTGAAGGGGGCAAACGAAGTAAATATTACTTATAATATTATTTTTTTTCTAAGTTATTTTAATATAGTAAATTTAAATAATTATGTAAATTCTATCCTATGTGATGAACACGTTAGTCACTCAATAAATATTTATTAAAAATTTAAAATTAATATTAAGTAGTTTTAAATAATAAAGATATTCTCAAAAATAGCGAAAAATTTGATGTCAATTGCAATGGTGAAACTTATGGGACAAAGCCACGCCCTTTACAAAGATGCAAACTTTAGTGCGAGTACGTATCATCTATGATGTAAAAAAGGACCACGAGCTTGAGCTTGAGCTACTTGAATCAATAAACTCAATAACCGTATAAAAGCAGCTTGAGAAGGCTGGTTTCCGATCTTAATAATTAAAATTCTAATATTAGTAGATGGTATGCATTCATGGGTAAGCAGGAGAACAAAATAGAAAGGGCGAAAAAAAAGAAGAAGCTGGAGAGTATAATATTGGAAGCTAAGCTAGGATGGATTGTTTCTTTTGAAAGTTGGGGCAATCTAAAGAAAAGCATAAAGGGCATCCATTTAGCAACAGGAAACAAGACTTGGTTTTCTGTTGTGTGGAGAGAAGAGCTTGGAATTCTAAAGTTGGTATTACAATAAAGCAAGTGCTTGTGTTTTTTTTTTTGCTGAGTAGCTCCCAACATCTCTACTTTTCATGGCTTTCTGCTATCCAACGATAACATGTTGCCTTTAGCTTCCAAGCCACTTGATTTAAAAATAAACATCGCATGCACTGACATTTGGGCAAGATATACAAGTTCTCTATATTCATTTACTAACTGCAATTGTTAGCCTGATAGATAAGGATATATTATAATCTTGTAATTAATCGACGAAACTATTAGTGATTAATTATAGGCTGTCCAATTTATTTTAAAGCTTTATTTCCCCTCCTAGTATCTAAGCATGCAAAGATCTCACAGCGACGATGTTCATGGAATCTTAATATCGATATTGCTGATCAGATATTTGATTATCACCCTGCATCATCTAAGCTGACAAATCCAACTGGGCTCATTCTGGTTAAGCCATAAGCTTAAGATCTAGAGAAAGTACAAGACAGGAGATACGCATGCCAACTTATTGGTAGGCCGATGTCGGAAGTTTGTTCAGGAACTGAATTGTGTCCGTCTTTGATCATGGTCTGGTAAAAAAGAGCAGGGAAACGATAGGGAAGGGGGGCACTAAAATGAAAAGATACTTATCTTCCCAACGATATTGTTCCAACTACAACTTTTTGTTCAAACCTGTCAGTGTCTTCTAAAACAGCCTTATAAATATTGCTTGTATGTAAGGCCAATGATTGAGGTGAATCTGTTAACTTCCCTACATGTTCTGGGTCCTCCTTATGCTTTACAAGCTTTAGTATTACAAATCCCATAAAAGATAAACTGCCAGCCTTATTCCTACATATATAAGGCCATCGGTGATAAAGAAGATTGCAGTATCAGAGAAACTTCTCAATCTCGTATCATTGTTTCAAAGAAGAGGCCTCTCTCTCTTCATTCTACAATACTAACAAACATGGCCATTTCATTCTATAGAGGGATTGTCCTTGTTCTTTGTATTGGGATTTTAGTTCTTCAGCCACATAAAGTTTCTAGCCTCACAAGCAAGGATCTTGCTCTGAGATGGAACCAGAGGATATTACCATTAGCACAAAACTCACGTATGTTAAAGGATGCTGCTGTGAAGGATTTGCATGCAAGTGTTAGCTTTTCTCCCTCCCCTTCAATGATGTATGATCCTACTCAATCAAACAAACGAACAGTTAAAAAAGGGTCAGACCCCATTCACAACAGAAGTTGACGAGTTTGAAGCCGTTGTCAAGAGAGTTTTCAGAGCAAAGGAAGTGATGGCTTGAGGTTGTAACTGTGGCAAAATGGATGCATGATGTGGTTGGTCGTTTTTGCTACATATACAGATCCTCAATTTGGCTGCTCCCATTACTTTCATTCTGTTTTTGTCAATGGTATTTGTTAAGGTAAACCTCCTTCAATAAAAACCCATTTAGCAGCCAGCTTCTTCTCCATATATATTAAGTTGTTGGGTGTTAATCAATAGCCCAGCACATTGTAGAGATAATGCTGGCTCTCCATACAAGGTAGATATAGTGCTTTTTCTAGTTTTCCACCACAAACAGAAGGTATACGTAATTTTGTATGCCTAGTTATTACACGTCACAAGCATACATTTGAAGAAAAAGTACTTATTAAACTCTCCTTATCTAAAGACTTCCTCCTCTATGCATGAATGATTGTGGTTGTATATAAATGTCAAGCAATTTAATGAAGAAAGGAGAAGAAAGTGTAGGCTCTGCACCCAGTTCATTGCATTGACATTTGAAGGGAACCTTTTAACGGAATGTTCTCTTATCTTATGATATGATATGCAAATAAAACAAGCAGAACAAAATGTAAAAGGGAACAAAAAGCCCCCATAGATATCAACAAGTCTGAGCTTGTTTACTGTTCCGAAGCTTGCAGCATAGCTGAATGTTATCTTCACCACATGATGAGCGACCAACTATTCTTCACCTTTAAGTGACTTTCATTCAATTGCTAGTTAGGAAAACCTCTGCTCTACGGTATCTGTTTTTCCTGTTAATGTTCAATCGTACTGAAGATGTCTTAAGGGATAATGCCCTCCATATCATATCGACAGCATCACCAGCTTGGGATGGATACTGATATTCAAAATGTGAAGCAATTTCTTTTAATCTTTCCCACATCTTGGTCCACTTGTCCCTACTGATTCCACGAAGAAGATTCAGAAGGTATCCTTTCTTTCCAGCATCAGATGCCCGAACAAAGATGCAGAATTTGGAGTAGTCTAAGACGTCTTCAAAAGGTAGCTCAATGTTGTCACTAATTATGACAGGCACACAATGACTAACAATTGCGTCGAATAGACGATTTGAAGAAGGGGTATCACCAGCAATATTTAGGCAGAATTTGGATGAAGACATCCCTTTGCCTGCGCTGTTGATCCCATGGCCTTGAACACTTCCAAATGTAAAGTGCACATCTTTCTCATCTTTTAGAAGGTAATATAGTTCTTGTCGGATAACTCCTCCCTGGGGAAAATGCAACTTGTCAATGAAGTTACAAAAGGCTACCTGTGAAACAAATGCCTAAAATAATGACCACAAAGAATCAAAACTTGAAGAGGATAGCCTATGCATTTAGAAAAAGGCTAGGGCATATTACAGTGAGAGCATTGCATGCTTGCAATGAAATATTGACTGTTTTGGCCATCATTCCAATATAAACTCCAACAAAAATACTCGCATAACAGAATTTCAATGAAGAGTATCATCTTTTGTTGTTAATCACAATGAGATGCTAAATAAAAAACAGAGGACTAATGGAAATATCGTCAATTGAACTTGGAAATGCAGTATTCTACTTATCATCCTCTAAGAGCATGCACAAGAAAGTGCTCCTGGCAGAAAATTTGCAAAATATTATCTGGCAAGTTTGTCTCCATACTCTCAAACATATAACGTACGGCATAAAAATATGAATACATATAAATGTACGATTGTATATGTATATATGTATATATGACAAGAGTAGAAAGCTTTAACTAGCTATTATAACAATAAGGCATAAATGAAACTTTTTAGTTGTTTTCTAAAACCTTTAAAATTATATTACTGTATTTAAATCTATAATACCAAAGTGTCACTAAGTAATAAACTAAGGAAATATAACATAAAACAATACACAATAACTAATATCATTTTATCAGTTTTAACAATTTTTTAAATAAAATATATCTATCATTTATTCAAAAGCATGAAATCCTAAGGTTTTTCAATTAAAATTGTCATACTTCGCACTGGTACTAAAACAAGAAATGATCAATAACATTATAAGACAGACATCTGAATAAGAAAAATATCATTAGAAAAACATCTCAAAGATATGTATTGTATGTATCCATTCTAAAACTATAGCTTGCATAGTCATAATTAAGATTTTGACCTCATAACCACAATTTCATTAAGAAAGATCATGATTAAATATGAACAAAGTTTCATGGCATAGCTTGGGCAGGTAATTAGTGTTTCTATATGGCAGAAGAATCGTGTTTAGATGCACGATTCATATATACTACCTTTTATCCTTTTTCATCATAATGAGATAGAGGGCACAGAAGATTTACAACGGTTAATTTAGTGTCTTCTATTTCAACTAATATCTTTCTGCCAGTAGAATTACACAGCAGCTAGAAAGCAAAATTCAGCCTGAGAATTACATCAAAAATAATAAGAAACACTTCTTGTTATCTAATCTAAGATATAACACATTTCCACATTGAGAGTCCTAGCATGCACTTACATAACTAAAATACAAATGAACAACAGACCAAGATAAACTTACATCTTTCCTATATATTGCTCCCTGGAAATAAACCAATGTTGGACGCTGGTCAAACTGAGCTGATTCTTTAATTGGAACGGGTCTCACAACATGCTTGTAAGGAGCAATTATGTCCTTCTCAAGATTTGCAGTTTCAGTAGGGTATCGTCCAAAATCTGCAAGCACAAATATAGCAGAACCAAGCTTTTCTCTTATATCTAACATGCTATTTGGATGGTGAGCTATGATAAGATGATCCTTCCCTTTAAACCGCTTCCATTCATTCTGACTTGTCACATATTGCACCAATTTATTCTGCAGCATATTGTTAAAACTAATTTTTTCCCTCCCACGAATCTTAGAAAACCTATTGTAGCTCAGTGATGAGAAAAATGGGACAAACATAACATCTGCTTGACTGGAATTCTCAACTCTAACCACACTGCAAGGCCTGATGACATTTTCTGCATTGGATGCTAGCAGATCAAGAGTCAGCCAGTACTCAACACTATGCTGCAAATTTAACCCACCAGGATATGGTGGGATATGACTTGGGTTATCAACCTCCGGCCATGTTTGGTTACCCTTTCCCTTCCAACCCAACAATCCAAAATGAAATTCAGGAGGCAAATCATACATGTATACCCGTAAGACACCCTTACTTGGGTCACAGAACTTCTTTCTCTCCTGTCCAGAAGCAACCACTTCCAAATTTGAACAATCCGCCTCTCTACTTGACATGGAAGAGAGGAATGGAAGGTTGAAAGATTCATTTTTTACATTGGGTTTCAAATACATAGAGGTGCTATTAACAATAATTTGTCTCAAGATTGAGCTGGGTATCAAAGTATTGCCCAGTTGAAGAAGGAAGAAAGAAGAAAGGATCAACATGAACATAGAAATGGAAATTAAGTAGTAAGGAAGCCTGGAGGGCAGCTTGCTCTTTTCAGACATTGATGGAACTTGGACAAATTCACTTTCTCAAATTTGGTTAGGTTTTTATTCCCTCTTCTGAATTTGCAAAGTTTACCAAATTGAAGGAGATGCTAATATCAAAGAAGAAACACCCCTAAAGCGACTTTCCTAATGTAATATGGTTATAGGCGTACGGCAGAATTTCCATTTTATAGACAAGTGAAACGAACATCAACTTATCAACTCATCAATGTCGGGATTGATTGTCCACATAACATTCATTAACAAATTAGCATTAACAAGTTCAGGCTGATTTTTCAATAAAAATTATAACCTGCCAAAAAAACAAAGGCTCAAGACTCGAAATAAATTCTCCCACCAACCTAATAAAAGGAAAATTTCCGCTTCTTTGAGGCTTATTAAAGAAGTATCCTTAAGAATTTGGCAAACCTTTTCACGGGGAACACAATCATCTCTTGTTGCAGCTCATTATAAAGGGAAGAACTCAATCTGCAAACAAAGTGAAGAAAAAGAAGAGGGATCACTGCCCACGAAACTACACAAAGCTAATTCCTTTGTTGGCCATGACCGGACCAATTTCAAAGCACACAAGAAATAACGAATAAAACCCAGGAAAGGTCCAAATTTTACCAAGAAAACAAGCAAAGCAAGATCTTATCATGGAAAACATGCAAGATACAGAATTAACTGACCTGGGTTCAAGAGAGAAACTTAAAAAACAAAGTTTCTGATGAGCTAACTTTCAGAGATTCCATTAGCTACGAAGACGAGCTAATTGAAAGAGCCCCAGAAGTACCCATTTGGAGGCATCATTCAAGTGAACAGACAAAAACATCAAGACTTTTGAAGAAAAGGATTTCGTAAAGAAAAAAGTGGTACTTTTTGTTAGATGCAACTGTAGTTGTAGCTGTAGCTTGTTGAAGTTAACTAACGAAAGTATATCTTATATATAGAAAAAAGAAGTTAAACTAAACCATAACTCTACGTTGTTTCGTTACATCAGTAAAAGTAAGAGTAGATTCATATTCTTGCATTGTATCTTCACTGTGACTTTCAAGACGTGTTTTGTTTTATTGCAATTTAACTTTTGGTGCTTCACTCTTTTCAGAAGCAACATTGCACTTGCCTTCTGGATTCCCAACAACAGAAACTGTATAAATTAAAAGCGCCAAACGCCATAAATATAACAACTTCCATTTTTTATTTCGTTCCCATTTAAAATCTTAAATAATTAATAACACAAAATTAACAAGTACCAAAAAGAGAAATTTTATTTATTTTTCCAGTGACAATCGACCTAAAATAAAAATGTGGGCGATGAAGAAGAACTGAGGAAACATAAATGAAAAGTCTGGTAAGCGTTTGACTGCCACCATATACTGTTTTTTTGGCAAGTTGACTGTCACCGCATTTATAAATCGTTAACAGCAATAAATTGTTGAGGACCTTGAGGTAGGTGCCACTTTAAACCGTGTATTTATATATATAAGTATAAATCTTTGTAGAAATGCCTAACCATTTTTTTCTATTTCTTTGCATAAGTTGTAAAAAGAGATAATGCATGCCCTCCCACACTTGAGGCTCTCTCAAAAATACTAATTCCTCTGTCATGTTCTTATCTCTTTGAGCTAGCATTCACAAGACTTAGGATTTGGGATATAAATTAGAACAAGTAACTCTAGTAACTCACAACATCAAGAAAGGACAAATTCGAGCTACTTGGAACCATTAGAGCAAAAAGGAGGACTTGTAAAGCAAGCACAAAAAGAAAAAGGACTTGTTAAGTTTGAAAGGTAAGGTCTTACCAAACATTCCAAGATTGGTATGTTCATCGCGACATGTGTTTCTCAAAAGTTTAGGCCTATTTTCTGAATTGTGACAATACTATTTTGAATGAGATATGTACATGGATGTGTCCTTTGTCACATTATCTTTTCAACGGTATATTATATGCTCGAATTGGAGTTAAAATGAGTGAGAAGTAATAGCTTGAAGTGAGCATTGTGGGCATGAAGCACTGAAATTTTTAGAAAATCTGGATTTTCTGTAGCCACACAACCGCGTTTTACGCAAGCCCTGGGGTGTGTGGGGTGCGTGGGGCCACCCCAAAGAGCCGTTTATTAAAAAATATCAATATTTGAGTTATTTGTTAGCCTAATTTGAAATTTTACTTAATTACATAAGTGAATTATTTTTTTGGCTATTAACTTGGGTTTTTATGCTTGATAATTGTGTATTATATTGATGAATTTATGACACATTATCAATTCCATGTTACTAATTGTTAATTAATGCCAATGGACATAAATTAAATAAAGATGCATTGATATTTTGAATTAGTGCCTATGTTGTGTAACGTATGTTTTCCAAAATAATTTATATACAAGGAAGAAGATGTGACACTCCCATTTAATATTTGTTATTAGAATGATGTAATAGGATTTGCATTGTAATTATTAATGTTTTGTATTATTAATATTGAGGGTTTGTAAGGGGATGAATTTTCACACTAATTCTAAGTATATAATTTTATTTTGGAAATTAGAAACCAAAATATCATTGGAGTCTTAGAGTGAGACTCATTAATGCATGCATTATTGGTTGATGCTATATTTAGTGGATGTGTTACCCATAATTTAATTAACTAATCATTGGTCTAAATATAATTAGGCGCTTAATATTGCTAATATTGTTAGTGATGATTACCGACAAGTTTGCGAAATTTTTGAACTGATAATATAAGTGGGAGTTGAGCTAACTAATTAATAATGCATCTTAAATTCATGAATATAATACACAATTCAAGCATGAAAACACAAGTTAATAGCCAAGAAATCATTTCACTTATTTAATTAAGTAAAAATTCAAATTAGGTTAACAAATAACTCCAAATTTGAAAATTTTTAATAAAAGACCTTTTGGTGTGGCCCCATGCACCCCACACACCCCTAGCGGTTGTGTGGTTGTGGAAACCCATATTTTTTCAGAAATTTCAGTCTTTTATGGCCACGATGCCCACTTCGGGCTATTGTTTCTCACTTATTGTAACTTCGATTCAAGCATATAATATACGATTGGAAAGATAACGTGACGAGGAACATATCCATATACATGTCTCATGCAAAATAGTATTTTAGTAGTTTAAAAAATGGGTCTAATGGCTCCAAGTAGCTCAAATTTGTCTTTTTCTGGATGTTGTTAGTAGTTACTAGAATTACTCACTCTAATTCACACCCCAAGTCCCAAGCCTTGTGAATGGTGGCTCAAAGAGATAAGAACACGAGGGAGAACTCAATGTTTTTTAGAGAGCCTTAAGTGTGGGAGGGAGAAGTTCCTGCATGCATTCTCTCTCTTTTGCAACTTATGCAGAGAAATAGAAAAGGGTTAGACATTCCCACAAGTAGCCACTTACTTGTTAGCTTTGTCTTTCTAGTAAGACTAAGCTTACTTGTCCACTTTGGTTTTCTTATGTCAATGTGGACACATTATATTAGTTTGCTACCCTCTCCCACTTGTACACTTTAGTAACAACATATGTTTCATTGGTAGCGCATGCTTGAGAAAGAATAACACATGCTATTTGTAACAACAAATGCTTTGTTCATAACAACTCATGCTTTATTTCTCAACCTTAAACATTCATTCTCACTATCATACATGAAGTGGAGTGTGCAACCATACAAGAAAGGTACCGGCGAGGATCGTTACATTAAGTCACCATTAAACTAACGTAATGTCACTCAAGATCTCGTTATACCCCCAAATCATTTATAATCACACTATATTTTGCATCTTCGATCCCTTCTTTTAGAAAAACCTATGCAAAATCCCATAATGTATTTGTACTTATGGTTACCATATAGACAACTCATGCCTATCGATAACCATTGTCTTTGTAACTGCCCAGGCAATAAGTCACAAATAACTTATGTGATGTCAAAACGATTTTTTCTTAGATACTCATGTTAATCCATAAAGTCTTGACTGCTTGGCTGCTTTCCTAGTCATACCCTGCTAGACCACATCATTCATAGCCTTTGGATAATATGTTAAAGTAGCAACACCATTTCCCAACTTCATAAAATAGGTCAAAGTTTCGAAGGCTATAGAGGTGGACTAAATGTCCACAAGACTCACACAATGATGAAGAAGGGACCTATTCATCACTTCCTTATTCAGTCGTCTCAAGCACATGCAATATGAAGTGCATGCTATAGTGGAGCTCCCACTAAGGATTTGTCAAGCTCTAAATAACACCATACGGAACACAACTTAGTCACTCCAAAAAGTGACCGACTTGAGCCACCATAGACTCAAGTCTAGCTTCATATAGGCTGCATGGATACACTTTCCATGTTCGACTAAACAAGTCTCATCTTAGCACTCATCTAAGGTGACATACATTATCATTAATCACGCAACATTAATTAAGGAGATTGGTTATTATTTTGTACCTTGCAATACTTTGTCTCATCCCACTCACCATTATAGCACTGGAGGTGATGTTTTCGTGTGAGAAAGCACATCAAGTATGGTGACAATTTTTAGATATGTGCCATTTTCAATTAAAACTTAATTTACTATGCAAATTCACACAAGATTAAAATGAAAAACATATTTCATTAATGCATAAGTACATGTACAAATATATCAAATCCTTAACAAACCTAAATGGCAATGGGTTTAATATGCATGTGTTCATCTGTGGCATATGTTTCTCGAAAGTTTAGGCCCATTTTATGAAATGTTACAATACTGTTTTGCATGAGATATGTATATATATATGTTCCTTGTCACATTATCTTTCCAACGATATATTATATGCTTGAATCAGAGTTAAAATGAGTGAAAAATAATAGCCCAGATTGGCATCGTGGCCATGAAAGACCAAAATTTTTAGAAAATTTGGGTCTTTCATAGTCACACAACCATGTCTCACACGCGCCTTGGGGGAGTGTTGGGCCACCCTAGAGAACTATTTATTAAAAGTTTTCAAATTTTGAGTTATTTGCAAGCCTAATTTGAAAATTTACTTAATTACATAAATGAAATAATTTTTTGGTTATTGATTTGGGTTTTCATGCTTGATAATTGTGTATTATAGTCATGAATTTATGATGCATTTCATATATGTTATGAGTTGTATTTTATTATTTATTTCATTTATGAGTTAAATGATTATTATTTATGTTAGGAATAAATTGGTTAATTTTTTTGTCTATGTGACTAATTGTTAATTAATGTCAATGGACATAGATTAAATGAAGATGAATTGATATTTTGAATTAGTGCCTATGTTGTGTGATGTTTGTTTTCCAAAATAACTTTACATACCAGGAAGAAGGTGTGACATTCCCATTTAATATTTGTTATTAGAATGATGTAATAGGATTTGTATTGTAATTATTAATGTTCTATATCTTTAATATTGAGACTTTGTAAGGGGATGGATTTCCATACTAATTCTAAGTATATAATTTTATTTTAGACATTAGGCACCAAAATATCATTGGAGTCTTAGAGTGAGAGTCACTAATGCATGCATGATTGGTTGATGCTATATTTAGTGGATGTGTTACCTATAATTTAATTAAAATTAATCATTGGGTTAAATACAATTAGGTGTTTAATACTGCTTATGTTATTAGTGAAGATTACTAGCAAGTTTGTAAAATTTTCGAATTAATAATGTAAGTGGGAGTTGAGCTAACTAATTGAGATTAGCATAAATAGATATGTGCTTTGGTTAAACCTATGCAATGATATAATGAATGACAACCAAGAGTTCGATTATTGAGATAACCAAAGGAAAGAAAGTTGATGGTAAAAACTATGACATTTGGCATATGAAAGTTCATTACCTTCTCAATGGGCATGAGTTGCTTAACCATCTAACCACCAAAATGAGTCACCAGAGACTGGGAATTCGTCCCAGCATTGCCTTGACCATGAGGTTTATGGCAAAAAATAAAATAAAATGCGCGCTTTACGTTATTAGCTTGCATGCACGACGACCTTATTGGGGAGTATGAGAACTACCCAACTGCCATGGAGATTTAGGAACAATTGTGCCTAAAATATGGAGGGACAACAAACACAAGGCTTTGTGCCTTAAAAATTAGGTTCAATCAATATATGATGGACCCTAAGCATAGCATGATTGAACATCTTAAGGTGATGCCCTCCATGATTAGAGAAATGAAGGCAGCAGGTTATGATCTCATAGATGAGCAATAGGTTCTAGCTCTCATTAGGTCACTTCTTGAGTCCTTGTGGGCACAAGTGAAGTTGGTCCTTACTCATAATGAGGCCATTAAGACCTTTGATAACATTTCCCACCATTTGGAGCTTGAGGTGGAACGCAGAAATGCAAATTGTAGTGTCATTGCATTAATTTC
>JANPWT010000007.1:25437326-25449484 GCA_024678245.1 Erythroxylum densum
TTATGTATTTTGTAACTGTGAAAGGGCCCTAATGGCTATTGAAATTTTTATCGATGGTTTTGCGTTAATTGAAAATGGTTATGAATGAATGTGGGCCCAAATTGAGTATCGATTTCTGCATTTTGTGTTATCGATTTTCAAAAAGAAAAAAAAATTATGTAAATTTTTGAAAGATTGAGTGCTTTAGCACGCTACCCTCACGGGGCACAAACTCGAATATCACCATCGATGTCAGGTTCGGGGCTTGCGGGAGTGGGGTGCTACAGTTACAATACTATTTTGTATGAGATATATACATGGATATGTTCCTTGTCACATTATCTTTCCAACGGTATATTATATGTTCAAATTAAAGTTAAAATGAGTGAGAAACAATAGCTCGAAGTAGGCATCATGGTAAGACTAGAATTTCTAGAAATTTTGGGTTTTCCACAGCTACACAGCCGCTCTCACACGGGCCTTGGGGGTGTGTGGGGCCACCCTAGAGGGCCATTTGTTAAAATTACTTGTTAGCCTAATTTGAAATTTTACTTAACTACATAAGTGAAAAAATTTTGGTTATTAACTTAGGTTTTCATGCTTAATAATTGTGTATTATATTCATGAATTTATGATGCATTTCATATATGTTATGAGTTGTATTTTATTATTTATTTCATTTATGTGTTAAATGATTATTATTTATATTAGGAATAAATTGATTAATTATTTGTTTATATGACTAATTGTTAATTAATGCCAATGGGCATAAATTAAACGAAGATGCATTGATATTTTAAATTAGTGTCTATGTTGAGTGACGTATGTTTTCCAAAATATTTTATATATAAATAAGAAGGTACGACATCCCCATTTAATATTTTTTATTAGAATGATGTAATAGGATTTGCATTGTAATTATTAATGTTTTGTATCATTAATATTGAGGTTTTGTAAGGGGACGAATTTTCACACTAATTCTAAGTATATAATTTTATTTTGGACGTTTGGCACCAAAATATCAATGGAGTCTTAGAGTGAGACTCACTAATGCATGCATGATTGGTTGATGCTATATTTAGTGGATGTGTTACCCATAATTTAATTAATTAATCATTAGGCTAATACAATTAGGTGCTTATGTTGTTAGTGTTGATTACTAGCAAGTTTGTTAAATTTTTGAATTGATAATGTAAGTGGGAGTTGAGCTAACTAATTAACATTAGCATAAATATATATATGCCTTAATTAAACATGTGCAATGATGTAGTGAAATGGCAACCAAGAGTTCGATTATTGAGATACCCAAGGGAAAGAAACTTGATGATAAAAACTATGACATCTGGCATAGGAAGGTTCAGTAACTTCTCAATGGACGTGAATTGCTCTCGACCATCTAACCATCAAAATGAGCCCACTCAAGACTGAGAATTTGGCCCAGCATCGCCATGACCATAAGACCTATTCCCTTTGGCAAAAGAAAGATAGAAGTGTGCACTTTAAGTTGTTAGCTTACATACACAACGACCTTATTGGGGAGTTTAAGAACTACCTAAATGCCATAGAGATGTGGGACAATTGTGTCTAAAATATAGAGGGACAACAACCATAAGGCTTCGTGCCTTAATGCTTAGGTTCATACAATACATGATGGACCCTAAGCATAGCATGATTAAACATCTTAGGGTGATGATGTCCTCTATGATTAAAGAAATGAAGGCAACAGGTTATGATCTCACAGATGAGTAGTAGGTTCTAGCTATCATTACGTCACTTCCTGAGTCCTCGTGGGGACAAGTGAAGTTGATCCTTACTCATAACAAGGCCATTAAGACCTTTGATGGCATTTCCCACCATTTGGGGCTTAAGGCGAAGCGCATAAATGCAAACTGCAATGTCGTTGCATTAGTTGCACAAAATGGGCGCAAGGGTGTTGACCCTAAATTCAAGAAGGTAAAAGCTAAGAATCAAGGGCCTCATGAAGGGCAAGTCACTAAACGTTGTAGAGTTAAACACGAGGGCAAGAAGGATAAGTCCAATCTCATGTGCTTCAACTGTAGAAAGAACAGACACTTTGTTTAGGAGTGTATTGAGCGCCATGAGGTTTGTCTTTACTTACCGTCTTTTGTATATGCCTTTGTTTGCACACATACATTTTTTGCTCATTTTTTTCATGATTGGATTGTAGATACGGGAGCGACAAAACACATGACCTATAGCATGTAGGATTTGTAGATTACCATCGATTACCGATGGGTAGACATTTTGTAACAATGGGAAATGGAGTAGAGGGGAGGGTCCTTAGTATAGGAACCTACCAACTTACTTTACGCAGTTGATGCAAATTACTCTTATATGATGTGCTTTATGTACCCACTATTCGATTTAATCTACTTTCAATATCGACACTAGTATACTTGATTTTTTCTTTTCTTGTTTGTAAGAATGGTGTGTTCATTTATCTTGATGTTACCCTTCATGGTTACGGGCACTTTGTAATAGTTTATTTATGATGGACTTAAAAGATGTATTTGAATCTCATGAATATTTTGCTCATGTTGCTTCTTCTTCTTCTTCTGTTGATATTGAATCTGATTATGTTAAATGACATGCTCAATTAGAACATATTGGACAAAATAGAATGTCCATATTGGCTAGAGGAGGGCTATTGGGCTCTCTCGCCAAAGTGAGTGTTCCTACTAGTGAGCCTTGTCTCGTTGGGAAAGCTAGTAGAAAACCTTTTGGTAAGGATAAAAGGGCTTCACATCCTCTAAAGTTGATCCAATCTAATATTTATGGGCCTATGAATCTGAGAGCGCATAATGGAACAACTTAATTTATCACATCCACAAATGATTTCTCATGACATAGCTTAGTATTTATGTTACCTCACTGCTCAGAAGCTTTGTATTGTTTCAAACGCTTTGTAGCTAAGTTTGAGAATCAGAAAGAGAAGAGCATTAAGGCTCTTCGTATTGATAGAGGCTGAGAGTATTTCTTTAATTAGTTTAAAGAATTTTTTTAGAATAAGAAACTACTCAACAAAATGGGGTTTCAGTGAGAAGGAAACAAATTATATTATACATGGTTAGGTTGATGATGACTTAAGTCAACCTCCCAATTAAGTTTTGGGGGGATGCCTTTGAGAATGCGGTATACATCCTTAACCAAATGCTCACTAAGTATGGCCCGACATTTCCATATGAGTTATGGAATGGAGATAAGCCTAATTTGGAAGGCCTAAGGCCACGAGGATCTGCTGGTTATGTTCACCATTAAGTTTGGGAAGTTAGGCTATAGAGCTAATAAATGTGTGTTTATTAGAGCATTCTAACGGCTATAGATGCATGATGAACATCATGGAGGGCCTATTGAGTCCCGAGGTATAGATTTTTTGGAGGATGATTTCCCTAGTATTATTGAGATCAAGCAAAGTCTTGATCTCAATGAGTTAGAGGAACATCAAGACAAAGTGCCCCAAATGGATTTGGATTCACAATCCATTCTGATGACTATTGAGGTCCGTGGGAGCATAGAACTTAAGCATCAGTCTCTAGAATTACGTAAGAGCTAACATAGAAATGTTTCACAGACACTTTGAAATAGAAGGTGGGTCCTTCTTGAGCATTTATGTTGATGTTGACTTCTTCTTTTGAAGAAGCAATGAACTCACCAATTTCGAGTAAGTGGCTTGTAGCAATGGAAGATGAGATGGAATTCATAGCTAAGAACCATGTGTGGGACTTAGTCAATCTACCTGTTGGGCGTAAAATCATTGGAAACAAATGGGTCTTAAAGGTTAAGTGCAAGACAGATGGATCAATTGATAACTATAAGGCCCGATTAGTGGTGAAAGGTTAGACCCAAAAAGAGGGTGTGGACTATGATGAGACATTTCTTCTTGTCGTGAGATTTGTGTCTATTCGCCTTATCCTAGCTATTATTGCATATATAGATTTGGATTTGTTCCAAAATGGATGTTAAAAATGACATTTCTGAATAGAGACATAGATGAAGAGATCTATATGGATCAACTCTTTGGGCTTCGGGAAAAGGGAAAAAAGCACAAAGTGTGTCACTTAAGACGTTCCATTTTAGCCTAAAACAATCATCTAGACAATGGTATCTTAGATTTCATCAAGCCATTACATCGGTAGGCTTTGCAATGATTGAAGAGGACCATTGTGTATACATAAAGAGATAAGAGGGTGTGTTTCTTATACTCTCCTTATATGTAGATGATATTTTGATAGCTGGGAATGATATAGATATGATCATTACCACTTAAAAGTGGTTGTCCTCTACTTTTGAAATGAATGGTTATCCTCTACTTTTGAAATGGAGGACATGGGTGAAACAAATTATGTTATCGGGGTTAAGATCCCGAGGGATCGTGCTAAAAGATTTCTAAGTTTGTCTCAAGAAACCTATATTAATAAGATCTTGCAACGTTTCCATATGCATAACTGCAAACCTGTTGACACTCCAATGGAGAAGGGCCTATACCTAAGTATAGATCAATGTCCAAATATAGAGGAAGAAAAACAACAAATGGCTAAGGTGCCATATGCAAGAATTGTTAGTAGTCTAATGTACGCTATGTTATGTACTCAACCTGACATATGCTTTGTAGTTAGGATGGTTAGTCGATATCAAAGTAATCCTAGACCAGCGCATTAGGAAGTGGTCAAAAGAATACTTAGATATCTAAGAGGAACCACTAACATGGCTTTGTGCTATTAACATGGGAGCCTCAAATTAGTTGGATATAGTGATGGCGATGGATCTGTTGATAGAGACGAGCACATTGGGAGAAGAGTCATTTCTTGGTGTAACAAGAAACAATAGTGCATGTCATTGTCTATGATGGAGTCTGAGTATGTTGTATGTACCTCGGTGGTGTAAGAGGTGATATGGTTGAGAGGAGTTTTTAGGAGCCTCAATATTACTGGGCATCTTCATGAGGCCTCAGTTATTTATTTTGATAACACAATTGCAATTGCCTATGCAAAGGACACGAAGTATCTTGGAACAACAAAGCACATAGATACTTGCTACCACTTCATCCATGATATCATTGCACAAGGACATATGATCCTACAGCATGTCTCTACGAGAGATATGATAGCTGATCCTTTTATTAAACTCATTGCTAGAGATGCTTTAGTTTTGATGAGGATTTTATGTATTTGTACATTTACTTATGTATTAACAAAATATGTTTTTCATTTTAATCTTGCGTGAATTTGCATAGTAAATTAAGGTTTATTAAAAATGGTAGATATCTGAAAATTGTCACTAGGCTTGATGTTGCTCTCGCACACGAGAACATCGCCCCAATGCTATGAAAACGAGTGAGATAAGACAAAGTATTACAAGGTACAAAATGATAGGCATTCTCCTTAATTACTGTAGCGTGATTAAGGATTATGCATGTCGCCTTAACTGAGTGCAAAGATGAGACTTGTTTAGTCGAACATGGAAAGTGTATCGATATAGCTTGTATGAAGCCGGATTTGAGTCTATGGTGGCTTAAGTCGGTCACTTTCTAGAGTAATTGGGCTGTGTTCCATATGGTGTTATTTAGAGCGAGACAAATCCCTAGTGGGAGCTCCACTATAGCATACACTTCATACTGCAAGTGCTTGAGATGACCAAATAAGGGAGTCATGAATATGTCCCTTCTTCATCACTGTCTGAGCTTTGTGGACATCTAGTTCACCTCTATACCCTTTGGAACTTTGACCCATGTCATGAAGTCGGGAATTGGTGTTGCTAATTTAACATATTATCTAAAGGTTAGGAATGATGCAGTCTAGCAGGGTATGATTAGGAGAGCAACCAAGACTTCATGGATTGACATGAGTGTTTAAAGAAAAATAATTTTGATATCATACAAGCTATTTATGACTCATTGCCTGGGTGGTTACAAAGACATTAGTTGTCGATAGGTATGAGTTGTCTATATGGTAACTATGAATACAAATACATTATGAGATTTGCATAGCTCTTTATGAAAAGAGGGATCAGAGATGCAAAATCTAGTGTGATTAGAAATGATTTGCGATATAACGAGGTCTTGAGTGACGTTATGTTAGTTTGTTGGTGACTTAACGTAATGATCCTCACTGATACCTTTCTCGTATGATCACACGCTCCACTTCCTATATGATAATGAGAATGAATATTTGGGTTGAGAAATAAAGTATGAGTTGCTATGAACAAAGCATTTGTGCTACGAATATGCATGTGTTGTTCTTTCTCAAGCATGTGCTGCTAATGTGTACAAGTGGGAGATATAGCAAAATAATATAATGAGTCCGCATTGGACAAGAAAACCAAAGTGGACAAGTAAGCTTGGTCTTACAAGAAAGACAAAGATAACAAGTGAGTGGTTACTTGTTGGAATGTCTATCTTTTTTTCTATTTCTCTACATAAGTTGCAGAAGAGATAATGTCTGAAGGAGCTTCTCCCTCCCACACTTAAGGCTCTCCCAAAAATATTGAGTTCTTCCTCATGTTCTTATCTCTTTAAGCCATCGTTCACAAGGCTGGAGATTTGGGGTGTGAATTAGAGTGAATAACTCTAGTAGCTGCTCACAACATCGATAAAGGGTAAATTCGAGTTCCTTGGAGCCATTAGAGCAAAAGGTGGACTTGTAAAGCAAGCACAAGAGAAGGGGACTTGTCAAGTTTGAGAGATAAGGTCGCACTACACCTTCCAACAATCTTGATACCTTAAAATCTGTCTATCAAATTGAAAGAAAAGAAGACGATCAGCTAAAATGGCCAAACAAGCATACGTAGCTTATTAGAACTTTGACATTTCAGTCCTTCTTGTAAAACTCTTAAAACTTCACTGCTCATTTAATTATAGATATTTAAATGTAATTATTTTATATAATTTACATTAGTAATCAATAATTGTATTTACCTTAACCAAATCTAACGTAATGAATTCTTTATATCAATTTTCATGTGTTTGGTTGTTTTGAGGAACGCCAAAATTGAACCGATGCTATCCTAAACAAAATATAGATTTTTATTTGGTTAATAATGATGAGTGAGGATCTTCTATCTAATTTTACTCTATCCCCAATGGTCAAAACGACATTGTTCTCTAAACTCACATCCAATAGTCAAAACAGCATTATTTTGGACACGGGACAAAGTTGGACAATTTTTAAACTCATATCCAATAGTCAAAATGACGCCGTTTTGGATATTAAATATAGGGTTAGATAGGATAAAATTGGATAGAAGATCTGAACTCAATAATAACACCTACCACATAAATTAACTAATAATTCCAAAGCTGTTTTAAACATTAGATAGAGTTAGACGGAGCAAAATTGGACAAAAGATCTAAACTAAATAATAACACTAAAACATAGATTAACTAATAATACCAAAGGGTATTATGTTAGGATTAACCGTCATAGATTTATGCATCTATACAGATATTTAACAGAGATTAAAAAGTTTTATTAATAAACACTGACATGATTGATCCGTACTTAAATCGCATGCCAAAACAAAAATATCAAGTATAGGACATGACGTGCAAATGAGCAATCGTGCAAATGCCCAATCTATCGCTCTCCTAATGATGATGCATTTACCCGGCTAAATTTGTGGAATTGATTATAGTAAAAGGTTTAGAAAGTTTGGTTGGGTCACGAAGAAAATGACAATGCCACATGTAAAGTCAGCATTTAAGTGTGTCTCTTTCTAATTTTCATTACGTACAGTGATAGGGAAAAAGAATCACTGTTGGGAATGTGATAATTATCTTAACGTTTTAAGTGTGACCCTTCCAAGCTTTTAGATAGATCATATATTAATTGTTGTCAGCATTTAATTTTGATTCTTTCTAAGATTAATCATATATAATAGACCCAAAATCAATATTGGGACAATAATATGAAGTAATTGATTTATGACGTGATTGGCAATGTAATCTTTTTCATTGTTTTCTGCTTGACAATAAGGCGATGTTAACTTGCAATCCATTTCAACTTTGAAAAAAGATAGTAACTGATGTCAAGCTTGAAAATTAAGGGGAATAAAGTCTAGACTAATGAAAAATTGATGTCAATAGCATATTCAGCCAAATGTTCAGAAAACTCAACTTGCTAGACCCGATACAGGCGTGGTTAAATTGAAAACCTACTAGCCTTTGTAGGCCTTGCAATGGAAAGAAGCCAGACTCTTGAGTAACTTGGCAATGCATGGCTTTTGGGACTGGTATCTCAATTAGGGTCTTAAAGGTTAATCCACTTTAGTATTTAGATTTGTTTTTCTTTTCCTCCTTAATTTTAAATTTAGATTGTTGCAAATTCACAAGCGATGGTATTAGGGTTGTCCCACATCTATAACTCTATGATCGTAGGTTTTGAGTTAGCATATAATTTTTTTTTATTGTGAATGAACTCATTTAATCATCGTTCAATTTCTTCTCAAACTAACTGATATCAATAAGAGGTAATTTCATGATAGTAATCAATCTAACAATTACATATTTTTAACTTTAAATAATATAATGATACATGCTCAATTGTTTACTATTAAAATATTTGGGGCAGCACGTTAGGTCTCTCTTAAATATATTTAATTTTAATAGTATCTTATTATAAGTCAATTTTTATTATCAATTTTTTAAAAACATCTTCCAATTATAAAAATAATATATGTAAATATTTAATGGTTAAAAGTACTTTTTAAACCTTATTTTCATTCTAGTACAACTTGAACTATATCGTTTCAGAGCATTCAATTACAATTTTATCATTTTCAAAATATTCAGAATATTCCCTAAGTAAAGTAAACTTTTACCCATTGTCATGTCATTGTTGATGAAAGAGCATGTAATATGAAGAACTTGTATCGTATTTTATGTTGTGAATTGTTGTACAATGTGTGCTATATTTATAGCACTAAGTGAGATAAGATGAATCCATTTAAAATTGATTCAATCAAAACTAAATGATAAGACGAAATAAAAATTACAAAAGAATGGATATGAACATGTGAATAATGTGAAATGATACAATATATGGTAGCTAAATTGTTGAGATGTTATCAACCTCCTCGAGCTCAAAGTACGAGGAAACTGTGAGCTTGCCTCGAAATTGTTGAAAAAAAATGAAGAAGAAAGAGCTTTGGTTATAATATCAACAATTTGAGCAGAGGTGAAATGTATCGAATGAATAAAGCTTATTGGCCACGAGATCACGAACAAAATAAATTTCAATTTCAATTTTCTTGGACAAGCATGAAAAACTAGATTTAAGGCAAAAAAATATAGTGTCAAGATTATCACACCAAAGGGTTGGGAAAAGGGTAATAAAAACCAGTTCACCAAGAAGAGTAGTAATCTATATAATTCTACAAAGGCAAAAGCAATTTTGTAGTACTCAACCTTAGTACTAGATTGAGCAACAACGGGTTGCTTCTTAGCTCTCCAGTAAATAAGATTAGGCGTAATAAAGATACAATAACTAGGCATAGAACACTGATCATTAGCACAACCAGCCGAGTTAGCATCATAATAAGCTTTTAAAGAAAAACTAGGAGATTTCGTAAAAGGAATGCTACGAGAAAGTGTGGAGCAGAGATATCATAGAATTCAGTTTACCACATACCAGTGAATGTTAGTAGGACACTGTAAAATTTTGGATACCTTATTGACAGTAAATTAAATGTCAAGACAGGTGAGACAAAGATATTGAAATATATCAATAGTGCTACGAAATTCAGTAAGACTAGAAAGGGAACATTATGATTTGTGTACAAGGGAAGAGATGCAGTAATGGGTATATGAACTAGTTTAGATTTATCAAAATCAACTAGAAGAAGAATATCTTTGGTGTATTGTGTTTGGTTGAGAAGAATGCCTTGAGAAGTGGTATAAGCTTTAATACCAAGAAAGTAATGAAATGGACCTAAGTCTTTTATAAAAAAAGAAGAGTTGAGATCGTGGATAAGTTTTATGATGAAGGAGGGTGAAGAATCATTGACTAAGATATCATCCCCATAAACTAAGAGAAAGGTTGTTTAAGAGTTGGTTTTATAAAAGAACAAAGAGGTATCAGACTTTGAGGGTTTAAAATGAAGATTAAGGGGTTTTTGACTTAGGCGATGAAACCATGCTCAAGCGGCTTGTTTAAGACCATATAAGGCTTTATGGAGTCTGCAAACATAGTAAGGATGGTGGGGATCGGTGAAGCCAGGAGGTTGAGACATGTAAACAGGTTCTTGTAAGTAATTATGAAGAAAGGCAGTATTGACATCAAGTTAGCGAATAAGCCAATTATGAAATATAGCCAGGGAAATGATGATGCAAATAGTTGTTGGTTTGACAATAGGACTAAAAGTGACGATATAATAAACTTCTAGGGTTGGATGATAACCTTTTGTCTATAAGACAAGCTCTGTAATGCTTAAGAGAACTATTAGAATTTTGTTTAGTGCAAAAAACCCATTTACAACAGACAATGTTTCCATTTGGTAAGGGAGGAACAAGAGTCCATGTGTTATTGTGATGGATAACGCTGAACTCATCATGCATCGCTTAGTGCTAATGAGGAAATTTGTTAGCTTGAGTAAAGGATGTGGGATCAGAAAAAATATTTGTGATGGTGATAGTATAGGTGATGTAATCAGAAAAGTGACGAGGGATATAGATGTGGTCTAGGGTACTTGTGATCATGGAATGGGGAGGAGGAGGTAATGTGGTTGTGATAGGAGGAAGAAGAAGTAAAGGGTAGAGGAGAAAGAGGTAAAGATAAAGAAATAGGAGGTCAAGAAGGTGAGAGGGAGGATGAAAAAGGCAAATTTTTGTAGGGAAAAAGATGTTCAATGAAGTGAATATGATGGGAAATCTAAAGCTTAGAGGTGATGGGGTCAAAGCATCAATAATCTTTATATTAAGGGGTATAACCAAGAAAACTCATTGTCCAAATTTTGGTGTAAGTTTGTCTATACGAGTGGATCTCAAATAAGGAAAACAAGCACAGTAAAAAATGTGAAGGTGAGTAAGGTTAGGTTTAGTGTAGTAGAGGACCTTATGAGGAGATTTGTGATGAAGAATAAGAGTGGGAGGGAGGTTGATAAGGTAGACAATAGTGGTGAATGCTTCGTACTAGAGAAAATTAGAAGAGAGGCATTAAGAAGAAGAGTGAGACCAGTTTTAGTTATATGACGAATTTTATGTTCAATAAGACCATTTTGTTGGGGTATATAGGGATATGAGGTGTGAAGAGTGATTATATGGGAAATAGGATAATGAAAGATAATGAAATATCAATAAACAAGGTGGGAAAGAGATAAGGAGAGACCCCAAATGTCACAATGAATTAGTTGTAAGGGTTTGACAAAAATACAAGAAGGCAGAAAAAGAAAGGCGAACACTTTTGCCTTGTAGACAAGAAGTCTATGGAAAGTGAACATTTTAAATTATAAAATAGAACCTAATTTATATAATGTAGAGTGACATGGGAGATGTTAAGGTACTGGTAGAGGAAAATAGGAAGGGTGTGTCCATTACTGACATTGACTTGATTGGATCCTTCATATGGTGTGATATATTCTATGAAATTAGGTTGTAGAGTCATATGAGCAATTGTGTCAATATTTGTTAACCAATCAGTAACAGTATTGTGATTAAAGGGAGTCAGATCATAATTAGATTGAATATTCATAATGAAAGGAGCGGTTACAGGATTTGGAGTATCGAAATCGACAGTGAATAGTAATGTGTCTGCATTTCCAGCATATTTGACATTGGGTAAGGGGCTTATTGTTCTAGAAATTAGGCTTAGGATAAAAGGTATTATGATGGTTTTGGGATTGAAATTGGGTTGGGTTGTGTATGGAGGGATAAGGTAGGTTTTCATTAACCTATATGGGCTCAGAATGTGGTGTATTAAAATTGGGCCTAGTGAATGTGTTGGACCTTGAACTTTTCTTGAAAATGAGAAATTATGAAATGAAATTAAATGAGGAATTGGGCAGTGAATGTAATGCCCTATTGTGTGTAGGATTGTTTTAAATTGTATAAACGTTGAATTGTGGTGAATATTGGAAAATGCATGAGGAAACATGATATGTTTCCTTGTAATGAATGAAAAGTATGAATAGATGAGAATTTGATGAAATGAAAGAAGCATGAGAATTCA
>JANPWT010000007.1:25452968-25465366 GCA_024678245.1 Erythroxylum densum
TATTACCTGAATTATTTTCGGGCCGGGACGGGTAACTTCGAAAAAATTCGGGCTGGCCCGATTACCCGAATTAGGTTTAAAAAAATTATGAAATAGGATAATTAGGATAATTCGGGTAAATCGGACCGGGATAATTCGGGTAAATCGGGTAAATCGGGCCTGTTAAATAAGTAATTCGGGTAAATCGGGCCGGATAAGTTCGGGTAATTGAAAGTTCAGGTTCGGGCCGGGTAAGAGAAAAAAAATTTCGGGTAATTCGGGCCGAGCTCGAACAGTAAAAATCCGGCCCGAACTACCCGAATGCTCACCCCTATCTATCTGTACATTCAACAACCTAATTCCCCTCTAATATAAACAACGAGTTTAGCTAAAGAAACAAAATTTTATGGGGTTAGAACTTGGAGACACCACTAAGTATGTAACTTTAGCAAATTTCACCACTCATGTTAAGGGATGAAGACAAGCTGGTAGGGGATTCAATTAAAATATCTTATTCCCAAAAATCAAATAAAAAATCTTCAAAATGTGTGTGGATCCTCTTAGAGAGAGTTTAAATATGGAGATTACCAGGAACTTATACAAACCAATTCTAATAAAGAAGAGTTAAGTTTTAAATCTAAAGCTCAAATTATCCCAATGAAGATTGTTATAAGTGAGGTAAGGGGTATTATTCAAGAATTAGATTCTTATATCACTGAGATAAATAGGGAGAAAATTTAGGAAGATGCTCAGCTTATTAACTTAATCTTGGAATTTATAATAAGAGAAAAATCAACTAAAGTAGTCTTAGTAAAAGATAGAATTCACTCAACACCACATGGTACTACCATTGCATCTATATTTAAATTCAACGAAGAAAAGGAAGTTGCAAAAGGATGTTGGAGCAAGTCAATGGATACTAAAAAAAAGGGAAGTGTAGTAGCAAAGGCATCTTTTGTTTTGGATTCATTCCTAAAAGTGTTATTTTGTCATATACATAAACCTAATAACATAAACATTAAAATGGGACCACATAAGAGGCAAATCAAGACACATATGTTCTCACATGGAATTGCCTCCTATGTGCATCCTATAAGAAGAAAAGCAACTAAAAGACATGATAAAATCTAACAAAAAAAGTAGATACGATCTTTAAACCAACCAAAAGTAGATACAATTATTGAAATGTGCTTATACACAAGAAATTGAAGCAGACACTAATAAAAAGCAATAACAAATACATGGAAAGGAAACAACAAAAAACATACAAAAAATGAAGCAACCAAAAGTAGATATATATAGATCATGAACAAGAAGCAACAAAAAAGACATGAAAGTAGCCAAAAGGAAGATACAAAATTGAAACAACTCTTTACAACAGTAAACTTGAGACGTTGTAAAATTGAATTCGACTGTGACCAACAATAGATGAACGTTGTAAACTTTAAAATGGTGTCATAGGATGATTGGTGACAAGTGAGCATTGACAGTGTTGATGATGAAGATTGGGATTTTTAATAGCTTCTTCATGACATATGCTTCTATTAGGGATTCAAGTTTCACTTTTGTTAATAGGTTAGGTTACTTAATTAGTTTAGTTACTAAATTTAATTAGTTAAGTTAATAGGTTAATTTGTTAGGTTAATAAATTTAGGGTTAAATTATTTGATAAGTTAATAGGTTAATTAGTTAAGTTGATTTGTGGGTTTACAAAAATTAGGGTTAAATCATTTGATTGGTTCCCATATTTTAAACATATGTCAGGATATTACTGACCTGATCAAAAATTGACGAAATCACATTGTCGTCAATTTCTCAGTTAACTTAGGAATGAATTGTAATATTTGTCAAATAATAGAGTTTTAATTTGTACTATCTGAAACGTTGGCATTAAATTTATAAGGAGATGTAAATCTTAAGGTTAAATATGCAATTTTTTGTCTATTACTTTCTTTAGACGACCTTTACTTTCTAGCTTCTTGATACGTGTAGCACTAAAATTTAATATCTCGAAATAATGTCATCATTTCTCTTATGTTATTTATAAAATGGAATCAAACTGAAAAAGAAACACCATTATAAATGTGGTCCGCACGCTCTAAGCTTGCAGGTTCATAACATACAAACCCAAAGGACCGAAATCTTTATGGTCACCAAAGACAGAATGCATAACTGAGTAGGTCGAAACTGGTGATCTTAAGGGCACTTGGGTCTCCATGCTTGGTCTTCCAGTTCTTGTAGCAGGGGCAGAGACTCCTGTTACCGTATTAGCCAGGAGGTACACACAGGCACTTTGTGTAGCATTTCTGACAGAAGCACATGCATTGCTTGTGGTACTGTGTCTACATCTTCTTGTACATCGTGAGGGGCATTCTGTTCCATCACATCAAAATCGTAAATGTGTCACCCAAAAACACACTATATAAATTAAGAAAAAAAAGTAATGAATCTGATGGTTCCATTTGGTTTGGGTTGTGAGTAGCAACTTTCCGATACTGGGGCCGGGTCCAGATCCAGGTGAATATTTAAATTCGAACCTAAATCTTCTTAAATATATTTTGACCCATAAAAAATTTATTAAATTCACATCAAGTCCAATGAATTCAAATGCCTAAGTTCACTACATAATAAAATTTTTTCTTGAAAATGGAAAAATCTATTTGACCAATACTTTACTTCTTACGAATTGACCCGGTGCGAGCGAGAAGTAGTCTAAAAATTGATGACTTAAAGACACCTTCTCACAGTTGAGACTCTTTTAGAATACCTAGTAGATTAACACAAAAAAAAAAAGTACAAAACTGGGTTAGCTCTAAAGATAGATGATTCAATGCTTACGATAGCTCTTTAAACTCCCAGGTCCATAGTTACCCTGAAAATTTAAACATTTATGTAAAAATCAGGTAAACTAGCAGGATTACATACAAAACAAGAGCATCGCTTACTAAAGAAATGTACAGAACAGAACAGACAGAAAGAGAAGAAAGCTTACACTGTCTAGATGGTACTGGGTTTCACTTGCCAATACCCTGCAAAATAGAGTTGGTTACTTGTTAGAGGCTAGGAAATTATGTGAAGGGAGATGATAATAAAGGACATGGTCATATAAGTGTAGCCAGGTGTACCTTAGTTGCAACCATGGAAATGCAAAGGAGTGCTAGAAGAAAGAAGCAGACAAGCTTAGCCATTGTCATTTACCAGGAAAGCAAGTAGGGAAGCAGGAACTATCATATACCCGCTTGCTAATATATATATATATATATATATAAAATATAATATAAGATGCTCTTGTATAATTGTAGAAGTTGTCTGAGTCTTTCAATTATTTCTGTACCCGAACTTTCATGGAACTGATCCAATGCAATTATTGCTTTCCCTGGAATACGTCTACCCGGAGTAATTTTGAATTACGCAGTTGGTGTAATTCTATTTGTATTTTTCTAACTTCTGTGTTAGAGAACAGAGTCGACCCAACTTTGAATTCAATACAAAGCAAACTAATCAAAATTAACCCAAGTTCAAGCTTCTTCATAACAATATGGTGCAACTCATGTACATGATAAAATAGTTAGTGTTGTTTCTAGAATCTGTTACAAATATGTTTTAACAAAATATTTGTTTTTGTCTAGTTTGTAGTGATATGAGCTTCTAGCATATTCTTTTCTATTGTCCATTGATGTTAATGGGTTAGAAATGGACAGTAGAGATTGTTTCACGGTTGTGTATATAAAAGACAATGCTATAGTGAATGAAATTACCAGAGAAGCTTTTGTCACTCTTTCCTCAATTTTAGTTTTGATGGTATGAGAGTCTTATTGACCAACGCAACCATGGCTAATGATTTACCCTCTAATCAACTCAGTCCTTTATCACTCACAAAAACTTCTCCAGCTTCAAATTAATCCACCAACCTCCACTTCACCCCTTGATTTCCACTCACTAGTAAAAACTCTAAACTTCAATCTTCCCATTAAGCTTGATCGTACCAACTATGTGAATTGGAAGGCTCAAGTTCTTGCTGCGATATTTGAACTTGAGGACTTCATCTCTGATTTTTAATCACCACCACCAAAGGTCCTTCAAGATTCAAATGAAGATGGTCCAAATACTGACATCCATATTAACCCTGACTATAGATCCTGGAAAGGATCAGATAAGCTGTTGTTATGCTGGCTGATGTCAATGATTGGTGAAAGTATGGTAGGTCAGGTAAATCAATCCAAAACCTCTTTAGAAGCATGGAAAACATTAGAAAAATTATATGCTCAAACTTCAATGATTAGAGTCTTACAGTTAAAACTGTAGAGAATGGAAAAATAAAATAGACGAAATTGTTGCTTAATCAGCATACAAAGTTCATTAATCTGATGCGTTTAAATACAAGAAGATTGAACTGAAATGAGAGAAAAAAAATAACATAAATCTTAGCTAAAAAATTAACCACTTATTTGAACTAATGAAATCCCTTGATTTAAGGAACAATTCAGAAATTTGAAAAAACAAATCAATAAAATTGTTACAGCTCCTCCACAAAATCAGCTAAGAAAGTCTCAAATATCTCAACACTCCTCCTTGAGACTTTTCTTTGATGCTACAAGCTTGCGTTGTAAATCTTCAAACCTGCTCTTGGGAAGTGCTTTGGTCAGAATATCAGCAATTTGCATTTCTGAAATATAATGCAACAACTTAATCTCTTGATTCTTCTCTGCTTCTCTAATAGAATGAAACTTGACTTTAATGTGCTTAGTTCTGCAATGTTACACAGGGTTATTTGCAATAACAATAGCATATTTGCTGTCACACATGATCAAAGTAGGTTCAACTTGCTCTTCCCTTAAATCAACCATTAATTTCCTAAACCAAATGGCTTGATTTGCTGCAGTAGCAGCTGATATGTACTCAGACTCTGCAATTAACTGAGCCACAACTTCTTAGAGTTCTATGAAAAAGGACTAGAACCAAAAGAGAAGACATATCTAGAAGTACTTTTACAATCCTCTAAACTTCCAGCCCAATCACTATCAACATATCCCTGCAATCTTCCATTAGTTTTTGTCTTAAACAAAACACCAAAGTCAATTGTACCTTTAACATAGTGCAACACCCTTCTAGCAGCATTAAGGTGAGCTTGACTTGGTGAATGCATAAATCCAGATAAAAGACTAATTGAAAATAGAAGATCAGGTCATGTAGCTGTCAAATAAAGTAAGCTACCAATCAAACTTCTGTAAACAGTAGAGTCCACCCTATCTTCTCCATCATCTAAAGTTAAATTTTCATTATAGACAAGTGGAGTTCCAACAGATTTACCTTGTTCCAGCTGAAATTTCTTGAGGATGTCCCAAGCATATATTCTTTGAGTAAGAAAAATGCCTTTTTCCATTTGATAAACCTCCATCCCTAAAAAATATGTCATCAGCCCTAAATCTGACTTCTCAAACTCTTGTTGCATTTCTTTCTTAAAAATTTTCAAATGGTGAAAATTACTCCCTGTTAACAACATGTCATCCATATACAAGGATAAAATCAAATTTTCACCATCTTCAAATTTTTTGACATACAAAGTTGCTTCATTATCACTCCAACAAAATCCTTGTTGGATTAGGTTAGAGTTAGGCTCTAAGGACCTGCTTAAACCCGTATAATGCCTTCTTTAACTTATACACTTTTTCTTCTTAGCCAACAACTTCAAAACCTTGAGGTTGGTGCACATAAATCTCCTCCTCAAGAATTCCATTTAGAAAGGCAAACTTGACATCTAAATGAAATACACTCCAACCATTTTTTGCAACGAAAGCAAGTAACATTCTGATAGTATCATGTCATGCCACTGGTGCAAAAGTATCGTCATAGTCTACTCTAGCCGTTTGTACATATCCCTTAACCACCAATCTGGCCTTGTGTTTGAAAATAGAATTATCCGGGTTTGATTTAGTTCTATAAACCCATTTAACTCCAATAATATTCTTACCTTTTGGCTTAGTGGTGAGCTCGCAAGTTTGATTCTTCTCAATCATTACAATTTCTTCCTTCATTGCACTTTGCCATATTTCACATTTGGAAGCTTCCAAAAAAATCAATTGGATCTGAAACAACCATATTGCACCTCTTGTATATTTTTGAAAGAGTTTTTGTCTTCAAAACTGGCGAATCTGGTTTTGAGTTAGAATTTTCACCATTATTCCCAGTGGACACATTTGGTTCTTTCTCAGAGATAGAAACTTGAGGGGAAAAATCAGATTTCTTCTCAACTAAACCCTTCTCCTAATTCCAAAAGGCACATTCATCCACCTTAACATCTGTGCAAACTATAATGTCTTTTTTTTACACATTATAGACACGATATCCCCTAGACTGGGCTGCATAGCCTAAGAAAATACCCAAATCTGTCTTCCCATCCAATTTGCTTCTTTTTGCAACTGGTACATGAACATAGCACACTGAACCAAAAATTTCAGGTGCTTTATGGATGGTTTTGAGTCGAACCAAACTTTATAAGGTGTCATTCCTTCCATAGACCTTGTTGTGAGTTTGTTTAGAAGATATACAGTCGTATCTATAGCTTCAGCCCATAAATTCTTAGGCAAATTCTTCTCAATCAACAAGCATTTGGCCATCTCCATGACGGTTCTATTTTTCCTCTTCGAGACACCATTTTGTTGTGGTGAGTAAGGTGTTGTCAATTAATGATTGATACTAATAGCTTCAAAATATTTATGAAATTCACTAGAGTTGTATTCCATGCTATTGTCCGATCTCAAAATCTTGATATTGTAGCCACTTTGATTTCTAAAAAAGCTTTGAATTTCTTGAAAATGGAGAAAACATTAGATTTTTTATTCATGAAATACACCCAAACCATTCGTGTGAGATCATCAATGAATAAGATAAGATATTTGCTTCCATTAAGAGATGGAACGTTCATTGGACCACATACGTCAGTATGGACTAACTCTAGTTTGGTGGTTGCTCTCCAATCCTTGTTGCAAGAAAAAGCCTTTTTGTGCATCTTACCCTTTTGACAACACTCACAAGCATCATCAATCATTGAAATTTCAGACATGCCCAACATCATATTATTATCTTCCATAAACTTTAAAGATTTTTTATTATAATGGCCAAACCTTCTATGCCATAACAAAGTTTCATCAGTTTTAATACTATAAGCATGTTGTTTGGCCATGTTAAAATCCATTGGAAAACTATTATCAACCATTCTCACATTTGCAATCTCACGTCCATGAGGATAAAAAATAGTGCACATTGCACCTTCAAAATGAAAAACATAGCCTTTTTTCAACAATTTAGCCACACTTAACAAATTTTGATCAAGACATGGAACATGAAGAACACTAGAAATAAACTTAGTACCTTATTTGGTGTTAATAGTGATAGTAACTTTACCCTCAACTTGAAAACGATCTCCATTTGCTAATTTGACAACAGTTTTGTAAGCTTTGTCAAGTGAGGTGAACATTGCAACATTGCCAGAATGTGACTAGTACAATTACTATCGACAAACTAGAAATTGGATTGAGGAGATGCAGAGGTGGTAGTAACAATGAAAAAATGTTCTTCTGGTTCATCTTTAATACGATGCACTTGCTCTTTGGGTTTCTGTTCTGAATGAGCCATCTTCAATCTACAATAAATTTTCAATATGCTTATATTGTTTGCAATATCTACATTAGTATTGATGCTTACCTTTGCACCAGCAATCTTTTTCAAGGTGGTTGGTTCTTTTACAGGTTCCATGAGGTGGGAACTTGCCATTTTTGTGATGCTCTTTTGAACTTTTTGCCAAGGCCTTGCCTTTGTTTTGCTTATTACCATTAGATCTCTTACCACCATTACTATCCTTTTTCTTGTTTCTATACCGCACCAAAAATGCCCCTTCTGTGCTTTCCTTTAGCCTCATTGAGGTTTATTGTTCTTGTGCATACAACTTACTGGTAAGTTTAGCAATTGATAAGGTTTTCAAGTCATATGACTCAATTGCCAAAATCTTGGACTCGAATCTAATAGGTAAGCTTATTACATTTTCCACCATACAATCTAATTTGATTCATAAGCTGCATGAGCTTTGATGAGTACTCCTTTACGATCTCCTTATCCTTGATTTTAAGCATTTCGAACTCCCCTTTGAGAGTTAACAATCTCACAGATTTTACCCTCTCATTACCTTCACATTCTTCTTTCAATTTATCCTAAGCTTCTTTTGCAATCTCATAGGTCATAATTCTTGCAAAGATAACATTAGATACAACTGCATGAATGGAAGTAAGAGCTTTGGGCTTCTTGGCTACCTCTTCACTTTGTTGTTTGATTTAAGTCAAAGTTGGATTTGGCCCCAATTGAGGAGGATCTAAACTAGTTTCTGTTGCTTCCTATAAATCGTAGGCTTTGAGATAGGCTTTCATTTTAATCACCCATAATTGGTGATTTTCTCTGGTGAAAATAGGAGGATTAGGAGCAGAAAAATGGGTTAATGCCATTAAAAAATAACTCAGGTGTTTTAACTCTCAAATCTCACAAGTGTTTAAGAAAACTCTCAAGTATTTAAACTCTCACGCTCAATTTAAATCTCACAAAAACTCTTAAGTGTTTCAGCTCACACACTCAATAAAATTGTAAAACAAATTCACAGTCCCTTAAGAAGAAAGCTTTGATACCATTTGTAGAGAATGGAAAAATAAAATAGATGAAATTGTTACTCAATCAGCATACAAAGTTCATTAATCTAATGCATTTAAATATAAGAATATTGAATTGAAATGTGAGAAAAAAACATAAATCTTAGCTAAAAAACTAACATCTTATTTGAACTAATGAAATCCCTTGATTTAAGGAACAATTAGAAATTTGGAAAAACAGATCAATACAATTGTTGCAGCTCCTCCTCAAAATTAGCTAAGAAAGCCTCAAATATCTCAACAAAAACATCAATTGGCTAGTATGCAGAAGGGATCTTTGTCTATCTGTGATCATATGCAAAATATTAAAAATCTTGGTGATTCTATGCTTATTACCAATTGTGAAGTTCCAGAACATGAATTAGTTTTGAGTGCCTTGAATGGTTTGGGTCATGAATATGATCCTATGGTGGTATTTATATCACATAAGATTAAATCTGCCTCACTTCAAGATGAACAATATACACCGATGATGCATGAGCAAAGGATTAAACAATTAAACACAACTGCTCAACTCCATTTATCAAAATCATCAGCCAACTTTATGGCTTAAAGCAATGGTAACTTTCAAAATAGAGGAGGTGGTCAAAATGGAAGAAGTGGATCTAGAGATTGAAGTGGCAGATGGAATGGAAAAAAGATCTACTATCAATTATGTCAAAGGCAAGGCCATGATGCACTAAAATGTTACAAACATTTTGATCATAATTGGCTGGGCAATCAAAGCATAAGCCACCATCACAACAACAACAACAACAATCTGGTTTCATCACAAGTAACACAAGGACATGTAAAACAACTCTCTCACATAATTGCCACCCTAGAAATAGTCAAAGACACATCTTTGTAAGTGGATAGCGAGTCAACAAATCATGTCACAACAGATCTTAATAATCTTGCTATTAGCACAAAATACATTGGGAGAGATCAGCTTGCAGTTGTTAATGGTAATCTACTTCCCATTAGTCATATTAGCTCCACTTTATTACATATAAGGATAACCTCTCATACACCAATTTCCTTTAAACATATATTACATGTCCCACAAATTACTAAAAACATGTTAAGCATCTAAAAAATAACTAAATATAATAATATTGTGGTGGTATTTTCTGATGATTTTTGTGTATTCATGGACAAAGTTACAAAGGAGGTGCCGCTTAAGGGAACCCTAAAAAATGGTTTGTATAGTCCAAACATCACCCCATTAACCAAGCCACTTCCTAAACTTTTTTCATCAACTATTTCAACCCCAACAAGTAGCCTATCAGTCCATACCAAGCCACTTTCTAAAGTTTTTTCGTTAACTATTTTAGCCCCAACGAGTAGCCTATTTGTCTATACCAAATCAGATCAAAATGCTAACAATTTGTTTTTCAATTCCCTTAAAGACACAACAGGTTTATCTAAACATTGTAGCAAATTTGATGCTAGTTTAACTGCAAAAACTAATTTCAATGTATGGAATGCCATGCTTAGGCATCCATCTCAAAATGTGCTTAAACAAATCCTTGGTTAATGAAATTCAATGTTAGTTTGTGTCTAATTGATTTTTGTGAGTCTTGCAAGTTGGGAAAACTTCACAAACTTCATTTCACCACACATGATATCACTGCCAAACTCCCTTTAGAGTTGTTATATTCAGATATTTGGGGGCCATCCCCTTATATCTCCACTAGTGGTCATAAATACTACATTGTTTTCATAAATGCTTGCACCTTCAAAACCAATGTTGAACTCAATCTTGACAGAAAAATAAAGGCCTTTCAAACTAACATGGGAGGTGAATTTCAAGCCTTCATTCTTTACTTGAATCAACGAGGTATTCAAGCTAGATTTAGTTGGCCCAATACATACTGACAAAATGGTGTCTCCAAGAGAAAACATAGACATATAATAGAGACATGCCTTACTTTACTTGCACATACAAAAATGCCTCTAAGCTACTGGTATAAATCCTTCTCCATATTTGTATTTCTCATAAATAATCTCCCAACTCCTCTTTTGAAAAACATTTCGCCTTTGGAAAAACTCTACAACAAAAGAATAAACTATATGTATATGAAAACATTTGGTTGTGTTTGTTTTCCAAATCTAAGGTGTTATTCATAACATAGCTTAATTTTCACAATTCAAAGTGCATTTTTCTACGTTACAGTACTATACATTGAGGCTACAAATGCTTAAATGCTGGCAGGAAAATTTTTATGTCCAAACATATAGAGTTTAATGAGTTAGATTTTCCTTTTCAGTAATTATTTACTCCACAAAAAATCCCATATAACCTTCTCAGACAAAGTCTTCCTTTATTTGTTCTAAACTTAGCTTCTCTAAAGTTATACAGGTCTCGTTCCATTTCCACATATATAGAGGGTTCTCCAGCTGTAGTAACCTCTCCTCCTCAAGGATCAATTCCAGTTCCTAATCACAATCTTAGGTACCTTCTATTGTTAACTTTACTAGTGACACATCACCATCCCAATTTTACAAACTAGCAACCTCCTTCCATCCTACGCAAATCAGATCAAAAAGTGGGATTTACAAACCAAAAGCCCTCACCTCCACAAATATTTCACTTTTAGATTATAAACCAAAAATAGTCAAAGAAGCCTTGACATATCCTAGATGGTATAAAGGCATGTGTGAAGAATTTAAAGCCTTGGAAGCTTTTCCGTGTCTAACAAAGCCAAGTTAGTAGCAAAAGGATTTCATCAAACTACAATAATTGATTACATTAATACTTATAGTCCAGTCATAACAGCCTCCATTATTAGATTTGTCTTCTCTCTTGCTATCTCACAAGGGTGGAATATCCGATAGGTTGATATCAATAATTCTTTCCTCACTGGAGAGCTTGAAGAAACTGTTTACATACAACAACCTAAAGGCTTTGTCAATCCTGCATATCCATCTCATGTTTGTAAGCTATCTAAGGTACTTTGTGGCCTTAAACCAGCCCTAAGAGCTTGGTTTAACAAGCTAAAATCAACATAATGTAGTGGGCATTTCAAAACTCAAAGTCTAATATATATTTTTTCTATAACAAGGCCGACACTCATTTGATCCTTTTGTTAGTTTATATTGATGGCGTCTTGATTATAGGTGGCAATGTCAAGGCTATTGAAAGTGTTATTGCAAAATTAAACTCCAATTTTGTATTGAAAACTATAGAAAATTGTGACTACTTTTCAAATTTCAGACCTTTCAAGACTCATCAGGTCTCTACCTCACTCAAACAAAGTACACAAATGACTTGTTGAGGAAGAATAATATGGAGCCTTATAAGCCTTATTATTCATCAGTCAGCATAAGTACAAAACTATCACAGTATGAAGGTGAACCTTTTGAAAATTCCTCCCTATATCAAAGTGTCATTGGTGCCCTATAATATCTTAGCCACACTCACCCAGATATTAGCTTTATTTTCAACAAGCTAAGCCAATTCCTAATTGCTTATTCAATCATACACTAGACTGCCTGCAAAAGAGTGTTACGGTATCGTAAGGGCACATCACAATAGGGCCTTCACCTCTAAGCTTCCTCAATACCTCTTGATCTACAAAGTTTCAGCAATGCTAATTGGGCAAGCTTGTTGAATATGTGACTTTGAAACAGTCAAAGATATTATTAGAGATATTATTAGGATAACCATCAAATAAATTAGATTTTATTCTATGCTGATTTAGATTAGATGTTATCTTATTTTTGAATTTGAGTTAGAGAAAA
>JANPWT010000007.1:25493310-25504236 GCA_024678245.1 Erythroxylum densum
GTTTATATTAATTGTGGTTATTATTTATATGTAAAATATTTAAAAATATTGTTATTGACTTATTTCATATTAATTGTTATTATTATTTATTATTAAGATTTTTGAAAGTATGGTTGATGTAAACAGTAAATTAGTAAAGTATACAGTACAACTATATAATATATCAATATGGACTATTTTGTAATTACCAACCGGTACCGGTACAGTTCCGTTCTAGAACCTAATCCGGTACCAAATCTGGTACGGTATTTATTATTTTGGTGCTGAACCATGCGCATCGTTTTCAGAATATGGAGAAAAAACCGCATAATTCATCTGCGAAATCAGAATTATACTACACTCTTGGGTCTTGATATATTAAAGAAAAGGAAGAAGAATGGAATAATATTTACATCATGTGGTAAAAAAAAGAATGGTAAAATATGGGAATTCTTAATACGATGCTCGAGTCTCCAATGTTAGGAGGACTTCTATAACGTACCAGACTGATGATATGATACTATTACTGACCCAGTTAAATGCCTCAAACTTTCAATAGGGTCTGAAATCCACTCTGACGTTGAAATAGTGCATAAGCTCGAGGAAAATTCAGAGAACTAATACCTACAGCCATATAGACAACCTATTATGTAACATGGAGTGAAGCCCTGTCTTCGCCCAGGGTTTGAATTAAAGCTGTCATACTTTTTCTATGTACCAAAACCAAATGCTGGACACCAGAACTAATGGAGGGCCTGATGAGACATTGATACGTGTCGAAAGTATAATTAAACGAAGGTGAGTTTGGGTTGAAGTTTATCCCCTTCTCTTATCACAAACAACTCTCACGTACAACTCCTTTTACCATTTGTCTCATTGGCGGCATTGGTTAGGCTGTGGGGCTTTATTGGACTGGAGCGGCCTAATGGAACCCACTAGCGTAGCCAGCCAATCACATTTAATATTGGTCGAGCTAAAGGTCTAGGTGTGGCGGCCCCTGCCAGTTCCTTGCAGAATCAAATAACCAGCAAAGAGGATTGTAATTTCTCGTGACCATTCCCTTGAGATAGCTTAAGTTTAAGTTCAATCTGCTATTTGCTGTAGCCGATCTCTTGGCAATGGACATATCCATATTTGTTTGGTGTTCTACATAATATACTAACATGACGGGGTTGGTTATATATATGTCTCTCGTACTCTAAGCATGCATCAAGTATTTCTTCATTTGGGTGTGTGTGTATATATATTATATTGGTTTAAATGAGATTGCAGGAGGCAGGAATCAGGACGGCATTTGCGCCTTCCAACTTGCTAAAGGCCTATATTTGAAGACCAATAAATTGAGAAGAACATGGAAGAAGGACGATGATATAATAAATTAGGTCCGATTCGGGAGGACATATCCGACTCAGGCATTAAAAGCAGATAACTTTGCGAATGTGCCATCAATCTAATCATGCCTGGCAATAAGAATATATATGTGAAAGCGTTCAGCTTTCTTATCATGCAGCCACCACTCTTGTCTGCAATGATTCCATGCTTGGCAATTCCATAAATGCCGTTGAAACGTACAATATTCTCCTTCTTTAAGCATTTCCATTGTCTGCCAGCAGCTCTAAGCCTCTAACCACATCACCATATTTATGTATCATCGCATTAATTCTATATTTAGCACCTTAACTCAATTCATTATCAGATACGTAAATCTAATTGCAATGATGAACTTTGGGACTCTGATTGAACTCTTCAAAATACATTGTGACACAGTTTGATATTACCACTGAACTACTGTGATTCTGGGAATTGCCGCGATTGCTATTTATCAGATAACTGCATCTGCATGAACTACATAAGAACAATTTACAAATATTATGCGCAATGGCAATTGGCAATATAGTCTGCCATCTTCTATTTAAAATCATTCAAAAAAAAGTTGTACATTTTTCATCCCAAGGCAATAACTTATACAATAAAGGACGCATCTATACATAGGAACAAGAAAGAATGCACCGTTTCCACTTCAACTCCATCATCTATGTTTCGTTTTCGTTGTCTTTTTAATTATTCTTTGTTCTTTTTCTAGCAAAGCAATGCCCAAGAACAGAGAGGAAAGGTCACTTTCTCGACATTATAAATTATGTTGTTTAAGCTTTTGTGACCTTCAAGTTAGCTACTGGCGATAAAGTGATTGGATCTGGATGATTGGGCCGTCGGAACTTTTTATTCCAGATACTGCAAACTTAACTGGATAAACTAGCTTTATCGTGAAAATACACTTAACCCATCTAGTGGCCGAGACTTATGGAAAGAAAGAAAAAGAGAGAATACATGCCCATCTATATATGGATTCCATAGAAAACAAACATATATATTATATACTTAATTCTGTATGGAGCTAAATGTGCTATAACTTTAGGGAAAAGGGGTCTGCCATTAAAGCTACAAGCTCATTGGCGTTTAAATATATTCATTATATATGAACGTGCAACTTCGAGACAACACTAGCTGCAGGGCAAATTAAGAAAGTTCACAAAAAATGAAGAGCACCTTTCCACTTCAATTTTTAAGCTGAAGGAAGATACATAGCTGTCAACAGATATCTAGCTGTCAAAGCTTTAACCTTTGATCGAGTGAGGCGTATTCTTAGTTATATACAACTACGCTTTCTAATAACATCTCCAATCTTATTTTGTTCTCTGGTAAAAAGCACACGATTTTATAGTGATTTGAAGGCTTCTGACTCTCCATGCATGAAAATTTTCTTGTTAATCAGTTATATCATGCTATTGAAAATCGAACAACTTATATAAACATCAGAGCTAATACCTCATATGCAAGGAATGGACTGCTATTGGAAACAATTAAGAAAGTTTTGGTTTCCTTCAAAACTTACCGAGACAGAATTTGTAACTTACTATTCTCTTGTCTAGCAGGCAAAGATTGACCCCCGTAAAAAGGATGATTCATTCGGATCGACATGTGCTGTAGGAGTATCCTTGGCTTATTTACAAGCGGTATTCAAGCTCTTATTTTTGCAGGACAGCATATGAGTTTAGAACTTCAATCAATCGTATAGTTGGTGGTCCTAAGATTTTGACAAAAGCTAAATGTTTTAGCACATCAAGGACAATCCCAGATTTTCATCTTTATATGCGTACATATTGATGATTTAAATCAACACGAAGATATATAGACTCATCTTAAACGCTTTCCGGTACCTGCAATATTCTGGTAAAGCAGTGACAACTTAATCAATCGCTTGAGAAATATGAAGGATTGTAAAAGAGAAATATTTGATCTTTCTTGAGAATTGAATAACTAAAAGATTCATATCCATACACATCTTGAACACATTTCAAAGAGAACAGTAAGCCTGGAAACTAATTTTGTGTTTTTCTTTTCTTTCCTTCAAGAGCAAGCAATCAAGTTTCATCAAATTCTATCGACGGCTAGAATTAGGCGGAGAATACTCACAGACCACCTCAGTTTCCACTTCTCTTCTATGGAAGCTCCTGTGACACCCACAAGCTGCGCAGAGAAGAGCACCATTCGTACCCTCCTCTCCACTTGCCATGAACTCTCTGCAGCCATCCACCGCATATCCTCCGATGTTTGCTGCATGATTCTTCTGACACTCACCATATCGGACGCTTCTCATCACAGAAGATGAAGTTGCTGATGTTCTTCCAGACCCGTCCTTTTTTAGTACAACTTGGCTCTTCTTCATCATCTTAAAAAACCCTAATCTTGTGTTTGTGTTGGTGGGAGTAAGGGAAATGGAAGCAGAAGATTGTTATAAGTGTTGAGTTTGATCGTCCAAACGCGGAAATGGCAAAAGGGAGCTTATGTTTTGATTGAGACAGAAGAAAAAGGTTGTATACTATTCTATACCCTCCTATAAACTTTTCGCGGGCAAGTCTAAATGAGTATAGCCCTAACCCTAGCTAGCATCTACATTTTCGGGAATTTAAGAAGTAGAAAAATTCCCACTAGCTCTAGCAGTCTTTATTTTTCATTTTGGAAAAAGTAAAATTTCGGCCAAACTCATGCTTTCAACAAGTCCTCTTCTTCCACGTGATTACATCCCAAAGGAGCTTCCACTATTTTGGTGAAAAGATGGAGGATGGTTGGGGTAGATAAAGCGTCAACTTTATAGACAAATTATTCCCTTTTACAAAATAAAGAATGCAATTTTGAAGAATCCAATAGGTATCTTCTCAAATTCAAGGATCACTGCTCCTTAAAAAGAATCACTTTAATTTCTCCTGTTACAACTTACAAATATATTGGAAACCGGAAGTGGTGAGTTTGGACTTATGGTCACAGAGTACGCTGGAATGGTCATTGAATTTGATATCAACTCCAACTCTCCTAAGCCATCACAGAGAAAGATGGAGACTTTTTGGACTATAACAGTAATTAATCTGAGTCATACAGATACAGAGTGACATTTTGATTGGTACGTACACTGGTAATAAATAGGGGTGACGCTGAAAAGGCAAAGTCTCCATGGCCTCCTGTAACTGTGGCAACAACTCCTGTCTAATTATCTAGCTTATTTTGATGAATTGAACCATCGCCCACCATGTGTGAATTACCTGTCAAGGACAAATATAAGGTTCCAAAATTTCAACATCAGTAGGGTGCTTTTCAACTTCTGGAGTTTATTATTAGGGTACATGTCATACTCCGGAAGCAATTCGCAATGGGAGCACACGTCCACGACAATAAACATGATTGCTTGTCATTGAAACTAAATATGCAAAATTATAGAAAGCACTTTTAAGCAGTTAAGGAGATACTTGTCGCAAAAGGTTGAATCCCCGACCTAAAGAGCCCCCACACTCCGGCCCGACGAAATAATTGGGAAGATGTAAATTAGGTATTCAGCGGCCCGCTAAGGGGGAGGTAAACAACCCAGAGGTCTACAAGGAGCCCACTCTCAAAGCTCACAAGGGGCTCAATAGTGTTCCTCCCACACTACAAACCGTGGGATTCAAACCTTGCACCTTGTCGCAAATCTACCCTTCCGGAACCAACTGAGCTACGCCCTGCGGGCAAGGAGATACTTTTACGGGGAACAGTGTCATTTTCAATTTAAAAAAATCCTGACGTTTTTTTCCTCATTTTCTAAGAATATGTTTGGCAAGTGAACATGAAAAAAGGTTTTCTCTATACATTACAAGAAAATATATATGTTTTCAGCTCTATTTTTGTCTTAATCCTTCTGTTTGTAACGCCTTACTGGATTAGCGTAAGCTTGTGTTAGCAAAAAGTGATTAAAATTGTTATAACAAATCGACTTGACTATTTAATAAGTTTCCATTTTATATTTGAACATTATATGTGTGCTTGCGTGTTGGAGACAGACAAACAGAGAAGATACAAACCAAATAATTGTGTCTATATCATTGTATCCCCCAGAGAACATATGTAGTACTGTAGCAGTACCAGACTCTTTTGGAATTTCGCTGGGAGTCCTCAAGGCATTATATACTCACAAGGTTAAGGTTTCTTATCACCATTTGCATTTGGTTAGTTACTATTGGATCTGAAACTCTTGTATTTTATTGATAATTATACATTAATAGAGATTATTAGTCTAGATTTTAACATCATGTTCCACTACAAGAAAGTGTCATTTAGTGACAGTTATTACCAACAAAAAATGTGTGGATTTCGTCAGTAATATTCATCGCTAAACGATTTTTTTTTTTAGTGGAACATGATGTTAAAATCTATACTAATAATCTCTATTAATGTATAATTATCAATAAAACACAAGAGTTTCACATCCAATAGTAACTAACCAAATGCAAATAGTATAAATTGGTGACGAAATCAACCGACGAATAAGGGCGGCGTAAAAACGATCGTAGGTAAATTTACTGACGAACATTTTATATGTCGTCGATGAATATACCGATGGTTTGCTGTGACCATTGGTAAATTTACCTACAGCCTTTTTCTTTTCACCGAAATATTTGTCGATGCTATTGGTTATTCCGTCAGTAATATTACCAACGGTTACAAATGATCATCGGTGACTATATCGATCGTCATGTGTAACCGTTGGTAATATTACGATGGAATAACTAATAGTGTTAGCTAATATTCCGACGAAAAGAAAATGGTCGTAGGTAAACCGACGATTCAACAAATCCTAACCTTAAAGTTGATGATGACTGTCAATATTACCAACGGTTACTCTTTGTTCTGTCGGTAAATATCGTACATTTCACCGACGGTTTGTGGTATTCCGTTGTTAAATATAATGAATTTTACCAACGTATTTGTATTTTTCGTTGGTCAATAATTTTAATTTTTTTTAAATCCTGACATTAAATTTTATTTTATGATCTTATGATTGATGCATAATTTTAACAATTATAAATTATCAGCGCATAATATTTTGATTTGTTTATATATTTAATTTGTTTAAACAAAAAGTTAATTGATAATATAAAGTTAAAATTATCTTTATTGATAATTAAAACATTAAATTATGCATAATAAGTCTTTGTAATTCAAACCAAATGATTACAAGAACACTATTATCATGTGATCGTGGATGCTACGAGGTGCCACCTCTCTCCTGTAACTCATCCACCTCATGTCTCATATGAAATATGTACTCCATCAATGTCTGCACTATGATCCAAAGCTCATTGACTTCATTGGTTATCGATCGTCTACTAGATTTTGCTGTACTGGATGTGGAGGATTGCGAATAACATGTGTTCGTAAATGAACCTAACCTAAAGATCCTTTCATGACGGTCCCTACCACCCACTGCATCAAGATAGGTCTTAGTCTCATCAATAGCTTATTCTTGCTGAGACTGTCACTTGTTGCTTTCTTGTATTTGGTTACATTAAGAGGCAATGTTTATATTAGTAAGTGATAATATTAAGAATTACTATTAAAGCATAAATTTCACATAAATTAAGATCTATACATAAAATATTAACGAATGTCACACCTTCATGTTTCTTAATGTGAGTGTGCAAAAAGAGCTGACGCGATGTAGACCTCATGCTCATAGACTTTTCCTACATAAGAATAGAATTTTATAAGTGAACTAGATTTTATAAAAATTTCGGCAAAGTTTTCTCTATTTTTATAATAGTTACCCCATGTTGAATAAATAAAATAACTCAACATAACCATATATAACACCAGACACGTATACCATTATCATTATCCATAATACACATATTTTTATTCCAAAATTTACACATCAATTTAAATTGAAATACAGCAAAGTAAAACAATTAGAATATAAATGTAAAGTTTAGATACTTACAAGTCACTCTGCATACTCGTCGTAGGTATTAGATCCTACTGTATATACGGGAAGACTCTCTCCCCCGGTCATCCACGTTTGTTGGTATAGTTATGCTCTGAAATAGACATTGCCTTAGGTGATATCCAATACTGCTGTCAACGACTCCATATTTCTTTAGAAATATAAGGTAGTAGTACACCAGCCTTGTGTATCGCACCAATAAAGTCACAATAACGTGTACTTGCTCGTCTCTCTCATACTTTATGTCTGACAGCATCAAATTCAAAATCCCAAAAAATTCTTTATGAAATAAAAGGAAAAATTCGATAAATACTTATAATGTAACAATATTTATCTAATTAATGCATACAAATCAATTAACAAAAGAAAATAATATTTTTTATTGTACCCCAAACTCCTGACAGTATAATTCCTTTGTGACCTAAGATACATAACCCTCAAGATCAATCTTCTCCATAAATTTAGATGTCATGTTTCTAAAGCATGGTCTAGACATAATGAACCTTAATATAAAAACAAATAATTTTATATCATTTGCAAAAATTTAAACCTATAACTTAATTATAAACATATAATGTTTCATGTAATTTCACTTACATATTATTGACAATTGTTATGTAAATTCTTCCATCAGGACTCTCAGCTTCAGGCTAATAAACGACTCCTTCATCCGCATCGTTTACCCCTGATATTTGTGTCGCTATAGAGGTAGTAGATGATATAGGAGTGGTGGTTGGTGTAGCATCAGGAGCATTACGTGATGCATTGTTAGACCCCGAACTTGGAACTAATAAATGAGAAAAGTGGATATGTCCATGTTCTGCTTTGGTGTTTCTAGTGGATAAGAGATTTTGAAATGAGAAGAATTAAGGTGAAAGTTAGAAGTAAAAAGAAAAAAAAATGAAGTTGAATTTGTGTAGTAAGTTGATGAAGAATATGTACATATGTGTATGTTTTGTTGTTGGTGTTCATGATTAATCATAGACTATATTTTTTCTTTGGATCATATTAATTTAAGATGGAGTTAAGAATGAGGAGTAGATAAAGTAGAAAAGGTGATCTTGGTATGAGTTGTGTTAAGGAAAGATTTTGAAACAAAATGGGTGGTTGATCTGGAAAATATTCACGGCGTATGCTTCAATATTTTAGCCACAACTTTTTCTCTAGTTATCCAAACGAGATGATTCTTAATTTGGATTAAACTAGAAATATATGGTTACATTTCTTATGAAGACATAGAATTTAAATTCTATCTTTCAGAATCTCAAAATTTGTCTTGAAATTGAAAATTGGGTGCAGTACATTGGATGAATGTAAATTCGTGTTCTGAATTCGAGGCAATTATGGATTAATCTAGTCAATATTATAGAAAGTTTCCTTCTCAAAAGTTGTAGGTCTTTCTTTTAACTTTCCAATGGGTATATAGTAGGGAATTTTTGTATTTCTAGACTGAAAGTTATGGTCCTTGTAATGGAAGATGTATCTTTTGTCTTTTTGCTTCTTCTATGTTTTGCTTCTTTTGTGTTTTGCTTCTTCTGCTTTTTGCTTCTTTTGTTTTTGTTTTTTCTATGTTTTGTTTCTTCTGCCTTTTTGCTTCTTCTATAATGATGTCATCTTCTTCTGTGTTTCTTTTGTGATGACATCATCTTCTTCTGTATTTTGCTTCTTCTGCCTTTTTGCTTCTTATGTGATGACGTCTTCTTCTTCTGCGTTTTTTCTCTGATGACGTCATCTTCTTTTGTGTTTTGCTTCTTTTATGTTTTGCTTCTTCTTCCTTTTTGTTTCTTCTGTGTTATCATCATCTTCTTCTGTGTTTCTTTTGTGATGACATTATCTTCTTCTGTTTTTTACTTCTTTTTTGTTTTGCTTCTTCTGCCTTTTTGCTTCTTCTGTGATGACGTCATCTTCTTCTGTGTTTCTTCTATTATGATGTCATCTTCTTCTGTGTTTTACTTCTTCTACGTTTTGTTTCTTCTGCGATGACGTCATCTTCTTCTGTGTTTTGCTTCTTCTGCCTTTTTGTTTCTTCTGTGATGATGTCATCTTCTTCTATGTTTTGTTTCTTTTGTTTTTCACCTGGCCTATTTTCTGCTCCATTTTTAACCCTTCAAACGATATAATTTGTCTTGAGGTCTTCATCAAAGTTATAGATCTTGAAGTCGTCTTTCGAACCATATAAAGAACACCTTAATCCAATATCTGTAGGGAAAGTTATAGCAATTTCCGCACTTCTTCTGTCTTTTTCCATTCTTTTGCTTTTTCATTTGGTTTCATCTATACCTATCTTGTGATCCATTTTTGACCATTCAAAAGATAGAATTTGTCTTTGAGGTCTTCATAAAAGTTGTATATCTTAATTCCTCTTTCGAACCATGTAAAGAACACCTAAATTCAATAACTGTAGGGAAAGATATAGCAATTTTCCCACTTCTCCTATCTTTTTCCATTCTTCCGCTTTTTCATTTGGTTTCATCTGTACCTATTTTCTAGTCCTTTTTTGATCCTTCATAAGATAGAATTTGTTTTTAAGGTCTTCATGAAAGTTGTATATCTTAAAGTTCTCTTTCGAACCATATAAAGAAAACCTTAATCTGATATCGGTAGGGAAAGTTATAGCAATTTTCCCACTTCTTTTGTCTTTTTTCATTCTTTTGTTTTTTCATTTGATTTCGTCTATATCTATCTTCTACTCCATTTTTGACCCTTCCTAAGATAGAATCTATCTTTAAGTCTTTATGAAAGTTGTAGATCTTGAAGTCCTCTTTTGAACTATCTAAATAACACCCAAATTCGATATCTGTACGGAAAGTTATAGCAATTTTTCCACTTCTTTTATCTTTTTCCATTCTTCTGTTTTTTCATTTGGTTTCGTCTAATCCTATTGTCTGGTCCATTTTGACCCTTCAGATCATAAAATCTGACTTCAAGGTCTTCTTCAAAGTTGTATATCTCAAATTTCACTTTGAAATCGTTCCAAGATAATCTTAATCTAACATCTCTAGTGAAAATTATGTCATTTGTCCCAAGACAAGTTTGATATGATTAAGGATCAAACCTTGTTTGATTCTTTCGGCCATAATTTTGTTATCCAACCTTCAAATAAAGTGGTTCTTGAACCAATAGTTTCTCAACACATTTTTCTATCCCTCCATAGATTTTTATAGCTTTTGGTATTCATTGAAAAAAGATAGATTGAATCAAATTAAGGGTATTGATTGGAAGAGTAGGAATTGGATATTTTACTAAACATGCTTCAATGTTTTAATGATTTCTGGATCGGTAGAGCTCTGAATAAGATGATTCTAGTTTCAAGATAAACTAGAGACATGGAGATATAAATGGTATGAAGAAGTTGGAATCTGTTTCAGTCTTTAGGACTTTCTATTTCTGGATAAAAGTTAGGTATAGTGTATTGTTTCAGTTTAAGAATAGTCTGAAAATGTTTGGGGCAATATTTTCAGATTTTTAAACCAAATAGATTAATTTCATTGTCATTGAAAACTTAAGATAAAGGAGAATACTTTAATAGAAGAAAGAGTTATGTCAGAATATTCAAGGATATTTTTGGCAAGACACTTAAGTATAAAAGACATGAGGCATAAATGGAAGGGCAAATGAGACATTTCTCAATCATTAAG
>JANPWT010000007.1:25568619-25581414 GCA_024678245.1 Erythroxylum densum
AGGCATGTGATTATGATGATTGAATTAGGAAAGATTGTATAAGATGTTGATGAGGAAGTGTGCAGGAATATTATGAACTGGAAAACTTTCACTAAACATATTTCGGTAGTCTGATGATAGCTTGATCTGTGGATTTCTAAATGAGTAAATTTTTAATTTAGATTAAACTAGAAACATATATATACAACTTTCCTGTAGAAGTATAATGTTAATTATATCTCTAAGCATTTCAAAATCTTGTTGGAAGTAGAGTTAGGAGTTCTGTTATAGTTTAAAAACAGTCTGAAGTGTTTTGGGTATAACTTTCAGTATACTGAATCAAATTGTACAACTTTGGTGTTATAAGAAACTGGAAACATAGTGGAATAATTGTCTGGAAGAAAATGTTACTGAAATACACCATTTTCTTCTCATAATGATCATGCAAATTTATCCCGAAAGGGGGTGTTAGGATAAAAATGCTGAGGTGTGCTGAAATTTGATAACTGGAATGTTTTTATTGAACATGCTTTGGTATTTTGGCTATATTTTGATCTATAGATCTAAAAATGAAATGATTCTTGATTTAAATTGAACTAGAGATATTTGGATACAAATGTTAAGAAGAAACTTAATTTTAACTCTATCCTTAAGGGACTTGAAATTGAGTCTTGGCTTAGGCTGTAACACTACAAGGGACAGAAATCATGTCCTGAGTTTATCAAAGAAACTGAATTTATTTAGGTTGAATTAGAAAATGGTGTCTTAACCAAAGTTGTATTTCATTCTCTTAGCTTTCAATTGGTAATAAGTTTGTAATTTTTGGATATCTGAGCTGAAAGATATGAGTTGTACAATTAGAGGATATGATCATGTACTAGCCAAAAGTTCAAATATACATAGTATGTGGTATTATGAAAATAACTCATAAAATACTGAATTAAATTGGATGATCTTGAAGTCATTAGAAACATAAGACATTGGAGAACAACTTTACAGAAGTAAGTGTTACCTAATTTTGTAATTTACCCTAACAGATTAATTATGCAAAGTTAACCAAAATCTTATGGGTAGCAAATCTGAAGTGGTCAATTAGGTTATGAAATTGATTTCACATTATTTTATTTTGGTCCAAATTGTAAGGACAAATGATATTAATAAGGGCTTTGATATTTGATAGATTTGATGATGAGAATTACAATAAGATACCCGAAATTGTCATTGAACATGCATTGTGCATACTTTCTATACATAGATGTGCATAAAGGAATACTTATACATTTGTGCAAAGGTGTGATATTTGTAAATGTGTTTTGTTTGATATAGAGGAGCTCATTGGATACCAGTCAGACATTGTCAAACTATCCAAGAAATAGCATATTGGAGCGTACTATGAGTCTACCTAGATGAATTTCCAAGGATTGATTTAATTTGATTTGTTAAGTTTCCAATTATTGAACTGTTGCGATTGTTTCTAAATTCCGGACTTAAAGTCTGAGAAGTATATAGTTGGGTATGTATTGGAAGTGCTTGATTTCCTTGAGATTCTTAAGGATTAATTTGATTTGATTTTTCCAAATATTGAATTGTTATGATTGTTTATGAATTCCGGACTCGAAGTCTGAGGAGTTAAATAGTTGGATATATATTGGAAGTGCTTGATTGCCTTGAGATTTTGAATGCTATGTGAATTCTCAACGAAAGTTGAATTCTAGACTTAGGTCCGATGATTATGAAATTTTGACTATGCTTTATAAAAGATTGTGACATATGTAAATTCTGAATTGATGCATTTCATAAAATGCATGCTCAGTTAAAGGCGTTGTGACCAGAGTAGCCAGTATCAAGCGCTTGCACGTAAAGCTTTGCTCCGTGATATATGATTCCACACGTAGAGCTATGCTCTGTGATATATGTTTTTGACTGAGCCCAATGAGCCAGTATTTGTATATGTGATATGTGATAGGCACTCGGTCATAACAATAATAACGAATGTGGAGTCTTATATGCATCTGTATTTATTTATATATGTTCTGATTCCCAATAATTAAATGATGTGCCATGATAGTGTGAGTTTATGGAATATACATGTTCTGCATGATTAGTTGTGAAATATGTGATTTGTGGTTTTTCAGGTTCAAAAGAGTTATCCAATTAGACGAATTGGAGTTCAGCCGCTACAAATGAGCATGAGTTAGGGGTCGGGATCAGTTTGCACCTACATCTGTATTTAGTAAATTTATTTTCAAATTATGTTTTGAAAAAAATTGTATTAAATGTATGTGATTGAATTGGCAACAAAGTGACATTATGATTGTAAGTTTTCTTTTGTATCTGAAATGGGCCCAAATGGCTATCGTAACACTTGTGAATGGAAATATTTTTTTAATAAAGTGGGCCCGATTTGATTAATGATTTTCGCATATGTGTACATTGTTTAAAGAAATAAAAGTTTTGTAATGAATTTTGACTAAATGATCATTCTAGTATGTCACCCTTGTGTGGTACGTACTCGAATATCACTCAGGATGTCGGGTGTGTGTCCTACGAGAGTGGGGTGCTACATTTTAGTATCAGAGTCAAGTTTAGTGTCTTACATGGGCTTCTTTTTCAACATATGTGTCAAGTTATATGTATTTCAGTCATATCGTAGCAGGTAGTAGCAACTAATCCCTAGTCTGAGTTGCTTTTATATGAGTCACATACATGATCATTTGTTAAGTATTTGAACTTATAGAAGTAGTGGGAAGAATAATGATTTGTCTAAATGTGAGAAAATGGAAGTTTTTGGATAATTAGAAATTGGAAATAGTAAATGATTGGGTACGACAAATAATGATTCAATGCAATGGTATTGGAGGATGTATTATTGAATATGACACCAATATTGTACTGTGGTAATATATCCCCGAATGTGATATAGATGTGAATACATTATCGTGGATTGGTTAAGGAAAATAGACAAATAAGTGGAGATGATGAGATTAAAGTATACAAGTAGAATGAAATGAAAAATAAAAATTTATTATGATCCTAAGAAGATGAACTTGGAGCTAAACTAGTTGTTGATTAATGTAACAGGAGTTATGATCCACTATCAGAATAAGTTAGTGGAATTGAGATCAAAATTTTAGGGTGACAATGTATCTATAATTCTGAATTGATAGTGAACAGACATATGTATGACGATATACTAGTAATTGGAAGAAGGGATAAAGAAAATGAGACTTGTAAAAGTTGTGACGGTTAAGTTAATTTGTTATTTTGTGAGCACATATTTAATTATGGGATCACCATGACAAGTGTGAAAGTTGAGCACATAAGAATTATATGTGTGGAAATGATATAGGAAGTAATCTATGATATATTTATATTTGTTAGTCATAATTCCCATAATTCAAAGTCTAAGATGAATTAGAGTAATGCATGAAAGTGCTTATAGTGATCGATTGGGGATAGATTGAGAGTGTTAAAGATGTTATTATGTGTCATGAATCCGAGGAAAAAGAAAAAGGGCACGATTGTGGCATAGTTTGCACGACCAAGGTCAGACACTAAAAAAGAAGTGTTTTCCTAAATCAAATGAGATTAAGGTATCCTAAGCATAAGTTATTAATTAGTGAATTGTCTTAAATACATCTCTAAATAAGATGTAATGATTTTGATGGTATATACCAAGGTATAAGCGTAAATGGATCTGCTTAATGTTTCACTGAGTTTTATTATAAAGGATAGTCTGAGCATATAAGTTATGACATAAATTGATCTTATTAAGATATTATGAATAGTTTAAATTGATCTTTTTGAGCTACTAAGAATGTCTGATAAGCAATGATGGGAATAGTTGATTGATAAGGATTAGATGAACAATATAGTTGATAGTAGCAAGAAATCTTCTTTGGAAGAAGAATTTGACCGAATAAGGTTAAGTAGATCAGATGGTTTACTTTTAAGAAAACTAAAATGGAATAAATTAAAAGTGAGTATTGGAGTTCTATTCCTAACAAAGACTCAAGCATGAGATGTAGAATATGCTACTGATAGTGTATGTGTTTTATTTGATATAAAGTATCCAACTATGTGATTGGATTCTTGAATTTGAGGCAACACTCTTGCTAATGTGAGGAGAACTTAGGCCCACAGTACATTATATGAAAATATGTTCAGGGGATACAAATTTATTTGATGAATGTGTTACCAACACAAGAAATTAAGTTTGTGAATAAATAGAAATGAGTGGAGAAACGAGTAAGAATGGTTCGACAATGCAATAAGTCAATGTGAAATCAGAAGAAATCGTATGAATGGAGAAAATCATTCGAGAACTAAGTCAATTGAGAAATTGACAATAATATGAGATAATGTTACTTCATTGAGGAATTAAGTACTTAATGAATTATGAGAACTAATCATAGGTATTTAGCGTTTTAGCAATATTTGTTAGAGTTAAAAATACCCCCGAAAGTGTCATGGTATTGAAGAATATAGTGCTCCAATTTTGTTTGGATTAATTAGTGACTATGATGGTAGATGGGATCTTGAATGTATTTGAAGAGCTGAAAAGAATATTTTGATTTCTTAAGGAAATCTGCGGTTTTAAATGAATATGAAATTCTATCTGTGCATTAAAAGTGAAAGATATGTGAGGCATATTCCGTTATTTGGTGCATTTCATATAATGCATGTTTAGATAAAGATGTTGAGATTAGAGTAGCCAGTCTAAAAGAGCTTTAAGTTCAAAATTTTTCATGTAGAGCTTTGCTTCGTAATTTTTGTTTCTAACTGAGCCTAATGGCCAATATCTGTATCTGTACGTAAAAGGCACTCGATCACAATAAATAACAACGAATTTGAAGATTTTGTAATATACAATGATGTTTTGCATCAGAAGTTAAGATGCAATTTGTTGCAACATAATAAACTGATTTTTCTATGCTTAGAGACAATTAAAGTCTCATGAGTTGATTATTTGATACATGGTTTGAGACTTCCTGAAATAGCCATTGCTTTGAAAGCTTGAAGACACTAAATGTACAGTGAAATATTTCAGGTTTATATATATAAATATACAAATCAATAAAGTTTGAGGTACTTATTGAGTTTGAAAGAATTTTATACGCGAATGAGACAATGGATAGAAGTATTGAAGGACTATGATTGTACAAATAAGTACTATCTTGGTAAAACTAGTGTACATATCTATTGCTTGAACAGAAAATTCAATAAAGGACTAGCACAAATTCAGATATTATGGTTAGTAAATCTAGTGCAATGAAGAGCATAGAATACTGAGTTAACTTTTGGACAAATCAAAGTACTATTAGCTAACGAATTTAAAATTAGTTTCGCATGAATAGATTGGCAAAGCCCAAATTAAGGATTTAGAATTGATGAATTTTATTGAGGAAATTGAAAGTTGGTAATGAATCTGAATTTTAAGTTTGAATAGGAAAAGAATACCTTGTGATTGTAATATGAAGTTTGTGTGCACAATAAAGATGATTGAGTAAAAGATTGTTAGAGATAGCACAACTAACAACCTATGTTATACATCCTAGTAGGAATACAATGAAATACTGTTGATGGCTACGGATGAGAAAACAGGTGATTACATGTAATTGTTGCCAACAGCCTTAATTGTTGGAGATATCTTAAAGCTTATATTTTGGAGTTCATAGAAATATGAGGTCAATGCTTAGTTTTAATTGACTTTAAGCATAGCAATAAATATCACAATGATATTATTAAAATATCATATGAGGAGTTATATGACAGAAAGAATCGACTGTCTTTATATTTGGGTGAATAAGGCCTAAAAAAATAGTTTAAGGCCAGAAGTGAGGATATGTTGATGATAAGTGAAATTGATGTGTATTAGAAATTAAGTGACTCAATACAGACGAATGAATTAGGAGGAGCAACACTAAAGATTTGGAATAAAGTAAGATAGACACATGAGTTAAGTGTATTAACACTAAAGAGATGTGAATTACCAAACAAAAGATGAATCGTTTATGAGAGTATCACCTTGCCAACTCAGGTTAAGAAAAAGGAACTTAAGTCCGACATAAAATTGTCTATATGAAAGTTTTGTAAGAAAAGAACCATTAACATATGAGTTTGTAACACCAACAAAGATGTCTTAAATGCTTAAAGTGTGATATGTGAGTGTGATAAGAAATAGTGATATAATCTGACTAAGATGTATTGTCGGTATAGGAAATGAAAACTTGAGTAATCTAAAATATATTGAGGAAACATACAAGATTGTGTGATATCTAAATAAGTAATTGGAAAACTGATTGATTCCATTGACTATAGTCAAGGGGAAGAAATTATTCGAGTGATAATGCTAAATGGAAAATGGTAGAGCATATGAGGAAATAATACCCCTGCCTTTCTGGTCAATCAGATAAGAATTTCGAGGATGAAATTTTTTTAAGGAGGGAAGAACTGTAACATCCCATTACCCATGTTAAGGCAAGAATAGTGATTATGAGAATTTACTGAGAAACTAGAAAATGCATATCATGCTTAAGCTAATCATGACATGCACATTTTTGCACATGAATATGATTGTAAATGCAGTCATTGACATTTTTCGGGTATAACTGATTGTTAAAATGCAATTAAAATGTGAATTGTGAATTATTTGTGCTGAAAATTTATTTGGAGACTATTAGTATTATTTCAAAATTTTTGGTAAAATTTAGGAAATTTCTAAAAATTTGGGGTATTTTGGAAATTTGGAGTTTTTTTGAAAAAAATTTAGAAATATGGACCAATTATTTTGTGTCATGTGGACTGCTTAATTAGTCGACAAATGGCAGCATGAGTGAATAAGAAATGAATTAGTAATTAGGAGACATGTGGCAACATAAGGAGGAGATAAATGGCTTACATGCCAAACGACACATGTGAAGATAGTTTGGAGACACCTTGCACCTAGTTGATTAAGCTAAGTTGCTACTGGAAAAATCCACCATCTTCTTCTCCTTTCTCCACCGAAAGTTGCTGCTAACAGACATCCCTGAAATTTGGTTTCAATCTTGCCAAAAGACTACATCAACTTCATATTTGTAACCTTTACAAGATAGTCTTGTTTTTACCTTTACTTTGTGATAACCTTGCAAGCTTGGAGGGCTAGATTAGCTTGAGGTTTTGAAGTAGAATTTGAGCTTAACAAGTAGAAATCTGATCTTTAAGGCATGTGATTATGATGATTGAATTAGGAAAGATTGTATAAGATGTTGATGAGGAAGTGTGCTGGAATATTATGAACTGGAAAACTTTCACTGAACATATTTCGGTAGTCTGAAGTGTTTTGGGTATAACTTTCAGTATACTGAATCAAATTGTACAATTTTGGTGTTATAAGAAACTGGAAACATAGTGGAATAATTGTCTGGAAGAAAATGTTATTGAAATACACCATTTTCTTATCATAATGATCATGCAAAGTTATCCCGAAAGGGGGTGTTAGGATGAAAATGTTGAGGTGTGATGGAATTTGATAACTAGAATGTTTTTATTGAACATGCTTCGGTATTTTGGCTATATTTTGATCTAAAGATCTAAAAATGAAATGATTCTTGATTTAAATTGAACTAGAGGTATTTGGATACAAATGTTAAGAAGAAACTGAATTTTAACTCTGTCCTTAAGGGACTTGAAATTGTACTTGAAATTGAGTCTTGGCTTAGGCAGTAACACTACAAGGGATAGAAATCATGTCCTGAGTTTATCAAAGAAACTAAATTTATTTAGGTTGAATTAGAAAATGGTGTCTTAACCAAACTTGTATTTCATTCTTTTAGCTTTCAATTGGTACTAAGTTTGTAATTTTTGGATATCTGAGCTGAAAGATATGGGTTGTACAATTAGAGGATATGATCATGTACTAGCCAAAAGTTCAAATATACACAGTCTATGGTATTGTGAGCATAACTCATAAAATACTAAATCAAATTGGATGATCTTGGAGTCATTAAAAACTTAAGACATTGGAGAACAACTTTATAGAAGTAAGTGTTGCCTAATTTTGTCATTTACCCTATCAGATTAATTATGCAAAGTTGACCAAAATCTTATGGGTAGAAAATCTGAAGTGGTCAATTAGGTTATGAAATTGATTTCACATTGTTTTATTTTGGTCCAAATTATAAGGACAAGTTATATTCATGAGTGCTTTGATATCTGATCGATTTGATGATGAGAATTACAATAAGATACCCAAAATTGTCATTGAACATGCATTGTGCATACTTTCTATACATAGATGTGCATAAAGGAATACTTATACATTTATGCAAAGGTGTGATATTTGTAAATATGTTTTGTATGATATAGAGGAGCTCATTGGATGCTAGTTAGACATTGTCAGACCCTCCAAGTAATAGCATATTGAAGCGTACTGTGAGTCTACCTAGATGAATTTCCTAGGATTGATTTAATTTGAATTGTTAAGTTTCCAATTATTGAACTGTTGCGATTGTTTCTGAATTTCGAAGTTAAAGTCTGAGGAGTATATAGTTGGGTATGTATTGGAAGTGCTTGATTGCCTTGAGATTCTTAAGTATTAATTTGGTTTGATTTTTCCAAATATTGAATTGTTACGATTGTTTATGAATTCTGGACTTGAAGTCCGAGGAGTTAAATAGTTGGATATATATTGGAAGTGCTTGATTGCCTTGAGATTCTAAATGCTTTGTGAATTCTCAACGAAAGTTGAATGCCAGACTTAGGTCCGATGATTATGAAATTTTGATTGTGCTTTATAAAAGATTGTGACATATGTAAATTTTGAATTGATGCATTTCATAGAATGCATGCTCAGATAAAGGCGTTGTGACCAGAGTTGCCAGTATCAAGCGCTTGCACATAAAGCTTTGCTCCGTGATATATGAGTCCGCATGTAGAGCTATGCTCTGTGATATATGTTTCTGACTGAGCCCAATGGGCCAGTATTTTATATGTGATATGTGATAGGCACTCGGTCACAACAATAATAACGAATGTGGAGTCTCATATGCATCTGTATTTGTTTATATATGTTTTGATTAGCAATAATTAAATGATGTGCCATGACAATGTGAGTTTATGGAATATACATGTTCTGCATGATTAGTTGTGAAATATGTGATTTGTGTTTATGAATCAGGTGAAATCATCAATGATGGTTCGCTCATTGAGTTCGGAAAACTCATAAAAAATTGCAACGTGGCTTTTCATGTTTAGAGGAGTTATCCAATTAGACGAATTGGAGTTCATCTATTGCAAATGAGCATGAGTTAGGGGTCGGGATCAGTTTGCACCTGCATCTGTATTTAATATTTTGTTTTCAAATTATGTTCTGAAAAAAATTGTATTAAGTGTGTGTGATTGAATTGGCAACAAAATGACATTATGATTGTAAGTTTTCTTTTGTATCTAAAATGGGCCCAAATGGCTATTGTAACACTTGTGAATGGAAATATTTTTTTAAATAAAGTGGGCCCGATTTGATTAATGATTTTTGCATATGTGTACATTGTTTAATGAAACAAAATTTTTGTAATAAATTTTGACTAAATGATCATTCTAGTATGCCACCCTTGAGGGGTACGTACTCAGATATCACTCAGGATGTCGGGTACGTGTCCTACGAGAGTGGGGTGCTACAATCTCATTCACATACAAGTAGCACTTCTAATGATATTCACATGCATTAAATTCCTCGGACAAGTATTGTCCGAAATTCAATACAAAAACAGTACAATTCATCATATATCAAATTCAATTCAGTAGTATCAGATCAAATTAAAGTGAGACCATATTAGGTTACTCACAGTTACTCCCTTAAGCCTATTTCCTTGATGTTTCAGCAATATCAAGATGTGGTTGCGCTACTTGTTCTCCTATATACATTAACACAATTTCACGTTACAGTACTGCTTATGTAATTGAGTAAACACATGTATAAATGTATCATGTATTATGTATGTGCAATGACAAATTCTCAGGTATATTTCTGTAACAAATTGATGTACTCCAATAGTGCCAAAATCTACTCTTTTCTTTCCCTTGTTTTTCTTCTCTCATTGACTTCTCCAATTACGTTCTCATTCGAATGACTTCTTCTGATACATGACAGCGGATCCCTGTTTAAATCATTTTGTTTTGAGTTTTTATTATTCAAAGGAATTATTTCCATATCAAGTGTCTTAGTAGTTTCATCATCCAAAGCAACTGACAGTTCCTCTGGATGGATAGTTTCTTCATCAACAACAACTAATTACAAATCTAGGCAGTTGTTGGTTCTTGTCTTGTTGTATGTTTGAGCTGGTTTGTAAGGCTGGTTCTGCAAGTTCTCTTCTTTCACTTTATCATTTAATTAAAACACATCATCTATCACGACATTTATAGATTTCAGCACTTTCTTGGTTCTTTAGTTGAACATTTGGTATACTTTACTATGGATTGAATATCCAAGAAAGATCCCTACATCACTCTTGCTTTCAAATTTTGTAAGTTGTTTCTAATCTCTAAAAATGTAGCACTTATTGCCAAAAACATGAAAGTAGCTTATATCTAGTTTCTTTTCCTTCCAAAGTTTATAAGATGTCTTGTTGAAGAAACTTCTGAGATGAACTCTGCCACACATGTGGCATGTTGTGTTCACTGCTTCAACCTAAAATAGCACCGATAATATTCTTCCGTTCAATATAAATCTGGCCATTTCTTGAAGGGTACGATTCTTCCTGTCTGCAACTACATTTTTTTATAGAGCTTTGGGTGTTAAATTCTTGTATGATACCTTGTTTATTACAAAAATCATTAAAGCTAGCATTCTTAAATTCTCTTCCATAATCTAATCGTATTCTTTAAACTGTCATATTTTTCAAATTTATGACTTACACATATAGGCTTTTAAAATCTTTAAATGCATATGATTTTTCTTTCAAGAACGATACCCAAGTGTATCTAGAATAATCATCAGCACAAGTAAAAAAATATCTCATTCCACCAATGCTAGCATGTTATGTTGGACCAACCAAGTCCATGTGAGTTAATTCCAATATACGTGAGGATGTAACGTGTCTAACCTTTTTATATGGCAATCTCGTATGTTTGCCCATTTGACATGCACTACTTACCACTTATCCTCTTTGTTTATTATGGACAAACCAATCACAACTTCAAATTTCTTCAATTTGATAATAAGTTCATAATTGACGTAGCTAAGCTTTTGATGTCATAGATTTATATTGCCATCATATAGGGCTGATTTACAAGAAGTAATGACCTGAAACATATAACAATTCATATGGGGCTAATTTACAAGAAGTAGTAACCTGAAACATATAACAATTGTCTGCCTATCGTTGTCCACTCACAAGGCATTCTCTTTGTTTAGTTAACACCATGCACTCATCACTTATAAATGTAACCAATAATTCGTCATCACAAAGCTAACTTATACTTACCAAGTTTTCCTGTAACCCATCAATATGAAGAACATTCTTGAAGTTTGGCAGCCTATCCATGCAAAGTGTCACTCTTCCAATGACCGGAGCCTTCTTTCCATCACTCGAAGTCATAAGTGTAACATCTCGTTCCCATACTAAATGGGTTCTAGTTTTCTATAATTGAGAAATAACAATGAGAGTTTAGAAAAATGCATTTCATGCTCATGAATAATGTTAGCATACACACATGTGAATATTGATTTTTGCACACTAAAATGATTGTATATGCATTCATTGATATTTCTCGGGTATAATTGATATACAAATATGATTATCTCTGGAATTGTGAATTGTATGTGTTAAGAATTTATTTGGAGAGTATAATTATTGACTCAAAATTTTTGGTGAAAATTTAAGAATTCTCTTAAATTTTAAGGGTATTTTTGGACTAAGTAAAATGCCAAGTGGCAGAATAATTGATGAATAACGGTAGAAATAAATGTTAATTGGTAGTAGAAATTTTAATATGTGATATTAAGATCTAATGACTTATTTCATTGACAATTGGATTAGAAATTGGAGACAAATGTACTGATTTCTAAGAAATATGTAGTAGTGTAAGCAAAAATGTAGTGCCTCCTTACCGTAGGGCACGCACCGGGACGCCCGTGGGTCATTCCGACGCATATCCCACAATAAGGGAGGGCTACGAGCAGTCAGTCACTACAGTACTCTTATGGAATCATATTTATAAAACCGTAATATGGAAATCACTAAATTTTAAAACCAAGATACTACCTCATTTCATATCATCAAAACAAAAATATATACAAGTCTATCAGTTTTTTTTTCCACTGTCTAAATACATTACTCCAAAAAGAAAACTGGTACAAAAATCTAACTAGGTCATCCACAAAAATCATCCCAACCGACCGACCTGTGTGCCATAACTTCTCTTGCCATCGCGCTCACACGGCAGAAAAAGTCTATCTCTGGAGCTAGAAGTCTATTCTATCGATCCTGAAAAATAGATGCAATTTTGGGTGAGTTTGCGAACTCAATGAGAAACCATCATCAATGGTTCACTCAATTCATGCATTACGCAAATTGCGTACAGCACATCACAGTAACATTCAAAAATATCATATAGCAGTTCGCAATTTCTCATGCCATCACAGCACTCAGTAATTATCTCAAATCAGTTATCATATTTGTATGCAATGCATATGTGACTCTTTTCCAGTTTATTTCAGTGTTGTGACCGAGCGCTTATTCAGTGACAGTGTTCAGTGGACGCGTCTAGGGAGTAGGAGAGCCCTCATGCAGGATGCACTAACTCCCCTCGAGCTCGAGGCTCGGTTCAGTAACA
>JANPWT010000007.1:25595371-25608950 GCA_024678245.1 Erythroxylum densum
TAAACTTCTTGCAAAACAACACCAATATTACTTAAAGTTCAACAACAATTCAACAAAAACACCTATAGGCATTTTGTCAAACACTTGGTGTACAAACATTTGTTCTTCCATAATTCAACAAAATTTTCCACATTTTTCCTTTTAATCTACAACTAACACTAACCCATTTATTAACAATCACTAATTAACAATTTTAATCAAACAACAAATTAATATTAACCAAAACTAATGGTCCACCGATTGTGGAGGAAGGAGAGAAACAAACCACCTTACCTTCGGATGGAACCACCAGAGCAGGGGACGTCGCCGACGAGGATGGTTGGAGCAAACAGCGGCAATGGCATTTTAGATGGAACCAAAGGTGAGGATGAGGCGTCGGAGAAGGAGAGGAGGAGAAGGAGCACACGAAATGGGAGAAGAAGAGGTCTGCTAAAGGATTAAAACGTTAACCGTTTTGGTTATCTTCAAAACGATGTCATTTTGGTTATCTTCAAAACGACATCGTTTTGGTTAGTTTTTTAAACGCTAAAAGACGACATTTACTGACGGAATAAACGCCACCGGTAAATGATTACTTCTCGTCTTCTTTTTTTGACGTATCCTTTATTCTGTCAGTATTTGCAGACAGAATTAGTTCCGTCTATAATATTCCGTCCCTATTTACACCACTTTCTTGTAGTGTTCATTCTCGTAAGATTCATCTCCTATGTCATTAATGGCTTTACCATTTTCAACTTGCAATGCCAATCCCTTGTTCTTCTCTCGTTTATCCTTTAACAAATTCATCTCAAAGTTAATAAGAATCCTAATTACCTTGTCCAAAGACAATTCATTGATATCATGAACTTCTTCAATGGCTGTAATTTTTGGTATAAATCTTGAAGGCAATGATCTCAATGTCTTCTTAACAAGTTTCATATTAGAATACTTCTTTCCAAGTTGATGTGCATGTTTGCTATGTCACACAGTCTCTCATAGAATTCTCCAATAGTTTCACTTTCATCCATCTTCAGCTCTTTAAATCTCACAGCCAACATCTGAAGTTTTGAAGCTATCATAGATTTTGATCCCTCATGTATAATTTGCAAAGTATCCCACACTTCTTTCGCAGATTCACAAGTTGATATTGTGAAAAAAAAAGACCTTCATCAACTGCACTGAAGATGACATGCATGACTTGAGAATTTCCAAGCGCTCTTTCTTCTTCAGCCCTTATCCACTTAGATCCATCTTTAAACACTGCTTCTCCCTTTTCATTAGTCCTCATTGGATATGTCCAGCCATTTAAAACTGAATTCTATGCTTTTGTTCCTTGTGCTTGAATGAATACTCTCTTCCATAATTTCCATGCAGGATAATTGGAATCGTCTAGCAACGGTAGCCTGGTGATTGATGCCCCTTCTTTTGTGGCCATAATTGTGAAAAATGGATCTGTACCAACTTGAACTACCAAGTTCTGATTCGGTACTTTGATACCAACTGAAAATCTCGAATGGTATAGTTTTGCACAAATTATGATTCAGTCACAAAAATTAGAAGCTTTCTGACAAATAAAAAAATAATCAAATACGAAATAACAAATTAACACCAAATTTTGTTAATGCAGTTTCACCTTGTCAACGTCTGCGAGGTCCTCACCTAGTTTAATACTTTCACTAACGATAATAATTTTATACCAGGCTTTACTGATTCAACCCACTCAACCATTGACACTATCTCTTGTCCTCATAACTCATGAAAGTAAATTACTCCCAATAGCACGACCAACTCATGCTAACCTCAAGAGAGGATTTTCTCAATAATGTTTAACAATAAAGATAAGAAATAAACAATTCAAGTGATTAAAACAATAAAGGACATAAACAAATATACTTGAGATAAAAAGAACAACTCCCACAATGATTTCAGCTTCTTTAACGAAAGATCAGAAGTTGTCTACTAAGAAATCTACTGTAGTCTTTCAATTTTATCTCCCCAACATCTCACACAGCATCAAAAAAATCACCAACAAGATTAACATTTCTTCACCAAAACGGTACAAATATTGGAGCTGCAAAATTCACAAAAGTTGCTAGAGTTTTTCGCACACCATCACCACTATTGACAGTCACCAAAAACACACACGATCAACACTCAATTGGACTAACAAAAATCATGCAATTACTAGAGAAAAACATTTGTCCAATTGCACACACTCAAACATTTGTCCAATTACACACACTCAACCATGAAAATAGTGCAACATTGATCATTAAAAATCAGAAAAATGTAGCTGCCAAATTGAATAACAATCACGGTAAAATACTACTAAAGTTGATTCAAGATAGTCTAAAAATTTCAGCTATCAAGTCACAAGATCCCCATCGTATGTACACCCGAAACATTAATAATAATATAACCCTAAAACTCACGTGCCACAGCAACAATTCAGCTGCAGAATAACCAATCAAATCTCCAACGATTCAGCTACCTTAGATAACTGTTATCGTCAAAACAGGCTATCAATTAAATTGTATCATGATTAGAATTTTAAACCTAATCAATCTTATCTTGAAAGAGTCCAACATATGATAGAATACAAAATTTCAAGTATATCCAACTAAGCCCAAATTCAAAAAATGCTCAAAAGTACATCATAAGATATTATAACATATGTGTAAATGTTTCCTTACAATAAAACTTCAGTAATGTCGAAATAAAAGTTATAATTTGAAGAATTGGATTCTTCTTACTTTCCTGCGATGTATCTTAGGTATACGTGTATAAATTTATTTGATATTTTAAGAATAATTTGAAACCTAATTTATACTAGCACTTGATAACTATATATGCAAAACTGTTATAGCTGATAGCAAGAGTGTCTGTGCTCCGAAAAGCAAAAGGATTGTGACACTGGCTGTATTCATCATCAAAACTGTTAGTTACATTTCTGCTGTATTCATCATCAAAATTAAGACCATCACTTTAATATTTTGGTGCATTCAATCATAATCTATACACACACACACACACACACACACATATAGAGTATAAAATTCAACAATTACTTAAAGACTATAAATTTTACTTGCTAAACATTTTGGAGAAAGGAAGAAGAATAGATGAGGATAGGGCAGTTATTGGTAATGGATGAGAAGGGGAGATTTTGTTATGTATAAGCACTGCTCTTACAGTACAAGTTAAGGATCCTCTTTATGTGTCAACGTAGGAAGTCCATTTGCTCTATATAATCTTGTAAATAAGCAATTTTGCCGACAGTGCAATGTGCCCCAAGGCATTAATTGAACCCTAAATAGAAATAATGGCTCCAGATAACCGGCCCTTACACCTGGACATTTAAAACAATTGGTCCCTGCTTAATTTAATTTCTGTCCATATTTTGGCAAAGCATGTATTAATGCATTTTATGTTAGAATTAAGTAAGTGTTGATCGATGCACCGGATTCCTCAGGAGACTGACTGGAAAGAGGAGAAGTAACCCTGATGAGAGTTTCAATGGTATTATTTGTTGCCCATAAGAAAGAACTGAAATGGAAATGGAAATGGAGAAAGAGAAGATAGATTTCGTATTTATAATTTTTCTGGCTTGTACAAAAGTCAACCCTAACACTGATCCTTCAGATACAAACACCGAGAAGACTGCGCACAAAATGCAACGATTGGAAGTTCGAACAAGAAGCCAATATTGACAATCCTGTTCAGACCACAGCTTTTGATTAGAGATTTACTCTTAATTTACACTTTCTGGTAGTTCCACTAAGGTGGATTATCCTATCCTTGTGGGCTGCTTATGAACGACTTCACTAGCACAAGACCTAAAGACTACACTGATTATATAGAACCAAAAAGAAAAATGAACAAAGAAGGAAACTCCTAGTAAACATCAACTTCATCAGCTCTTTTCTACTACCTAGAACAACCCAGCACTATCATCTATAGACATATTTATTAGGTCGTCCTGAGCCTGAGCTGCACTCTCATCAAACAGCCACTTCTCCAATAATGAGAGAGGGACATGAACTTCCATGCTTGGCTTGCTTTCGTCTTGAAGAAGCCCATTTTCTGTTGTCAAATTAGCATTCTCGTCCATGGACTGAGAGACGTCAGAATTTGAGGAGTTGAAGCTAAACAGCGAGTCAAAACCCTCAGGAGTATTTGCACTGTGTGCTCCATCGCTAGAGCTGGAATTAGCGCCCAGGGTGTTGTTTAAAGAACTTTGGGTGGTGTCTGAGTTAGTCTGTGTGGGTTTTGGCGTATTTTTCATCCAATTCTCAAGCAATTTGGCAATGTTTTCAGCGCTTGACGCATAAGTAGATGCTTGTGATTGAAATTGTCTAGTCTGAGGCTCAGCAGTAGATGGCTTTGATTCAGGTGAGCGAGGTTTGTCAAGAGACAGAGCCTCACAAAGGGCTTGTTTAGCCAAGCGAATATCAGTTTGAAGCCTCCTCTCCCACTGTCCCTTTGGCTGTGAAGCAGAGAACCCATCTTGATTTTGGCCATCTTGGAGCTTTTTCAGCTTCTTTTTCAAGTGGGTGTTCCAGTAATTCTTTATGTCGTTGTCAGTTCTCTGTGGAAGATAAGAGGCTATGGCTGCCCATCTGCATCAACACAAAACCTTGATTTATCTCCCAAGTACCAAGTAATCTTGCTTCCATATCCCAATGAAAATTAATCAAACAAATGAACAATTGTTTAGTATCTCAGAATCTTCTTGTGGCATGTACATATGTTATTTAATTAAAACAGAATCTCTCCACTGGGATTATACTAAGATCTTATTTCTTAACAATCCTGAGAGAGAGAGAGAGAGAGAGATGATTTTACCTGTTGCCCAAAAGAGCTTGGAGATGGATTATCATCTTCTCTTCATGATCGGTGAAATTGCCACGCTTAATTCCTGGTCGGAGATAATTGGTCCATCTGAGCCTGCAACTTTTGCTGCATCTTAGCAAACCTGAAAAAGGCGAGAAAGTGAGAAATCGCGAAGTAAAGCTGAACCTGCACAGAGAAACAATTCTAACCCTACATCTGTGCTATTGTGCCTGAAAGAAAATAAAAAAAATAAAATCAAAGTGGCAGTACAAGGCGGTGCAGGCAATAAATACCACTTTAATGATCAAAACAAACCCATAAAGAAAATAACAAAATCAGAAGAGTGAAAACATTTAAACAAAATTGGCACTACCTCAGGAAAGAGAGCAGAAACATTTAATCTTCTATGCGGAAGACGAGAGAATTAAGTTGAATAACTTTGAAACAAGGGAACATAAACTCGCGACCCTTTAGAGAGAAAAATAAAGCTAAGCAACTTTAAAGTCTATACCTGTATTAGTAGGAACTGATCTCCAATTCCCAGGTCCATGTTCTTGAATGTAAGAAACCAAGATGATATCTTCTTCTGGTGTCCATGGCCCTTTCTTCACACCTACTTTGTCACAGCAAGGCGGTCTCCCCATGTTATCCAGGTCTTTCTTGAATCTTGAAGAGTGATCAACAAAAAGGGCCTTGTAGGTAGCTAGGTGTATGTATATCTAAATAGACTCCGATCTCTTTTTCCCTTCTTTGAGATGCAGAGACAAGCGTCCACTTAAAGGGTTTGGCTTGTCTCCATATATATACATATAGAAGAGAGACCTTCATCTTTTTGCTGACCAGAAGAGAGGTAAAAGTGTTTGCTTCCTTAGAGTCAAAACGGACAGCTCATCGTTGCCAAAAGTCAGCTATAATGCTAAACCTCACATACACTCTCTCTTATCTCTCTTTGGAGCATTCATTATGGGCATCATCGAGGTGGCACCGCAAAAGAAAAACAAAACCCTAATTTACTCTTATCCTCTTTAATGCCCGTGGCAGTAAAAAGAAAATTTTTAAGTCTTGTAAATTAATTACTTTGGCATTTATATCTACATACTATGGAGTTGGGTTTGCACCCATCGATACTTATGATTTGTGCTTTAGCTTTGTCTTGCGGTGCTACCGCAATTCAACGAACATAAGCATGCTTCCTTAAGATAAGATTTTAGTTGATGAATTAAAATTGGCTTCTCAAGAGGTGATGGCATGGATCAGCAGCTTTTGTCTGCCATTCGTTTATTCTTGGACAGAACTTGAGTTGTTCGCTTCGTTCACATCTATAGGGAGGGTAATTGTTGTGCTGATTGGTTGGTCAATCACGCTTTTTAGTTGGATCCTGGTATTCATTTTTTCTCGACGCCTCCTTTGAGTTGTTCTTTCATTTGTATGGAGGATATTTGCGGGGTCTCCTTTTTGCGAATGTGTCCTATTTAGCTGTTCTCTAGAGCTTTGCCCTCATTTTTCATCCAAAAAAAAAATTGTCTTCTCAAGAAAGCCCTTTCCACATTTATTTTTGTGGATGCAGAAACTGAAAGAAACATATATAAGATGGTGACGCTTGTTTGTAATGGCCAATTAAGTACACTAAAATTACGGATTTATTATATATGCTCTTACTTAATATTTTCTCTTCCTCTTTTTTGAAAACTAAATGAGCTTGCTACAACGATTCTTCAAATGTGAAGATTTTATTGCTTTTGGTAAAAAAAAAAGAAATTATTTTCTAAATTGGTTGTTTTTTTCACTAAATATTAAAAGTAGATAATAGATCACAGTCAATAGGTAAAAATATCTCAAATTTGTTTTAATAATAATAAAAAAAAGTAGGTTTGGTCATAACTTCAATTGAAATCCCCCTTTCCTAGCTATAATCTCTTTAATCATTGCTAAACTTTATTTATGTAAGATGGACACTTCATGAAATTCATGCATGGTGATATTATTAAAGAATTTATATATTTTAAATAATTAAACTATATATATCCCTTGTATATATTTATTACAATTCTACAAATTGCCCCGTTAATTTCATTTGAATATGTGTTTCAAATTCCCATAGCTTAGTTTTATAATTTTTTGGGTTTGAAAGAGTCAGATTCGCTGAACTGATTTAGGGTCAAGCCGAGGCGTGGGCAGGGGCACCGTCAGCTTCCATGCAATCGCATTCACAAGAAGAACAAATGGAGCATTTAAAATTCTGAAGAATAGCTAATTATTTAAATGAAAAAAAAAGAAATTGATTGTTTCAATCTTATCCATGAAATTAAGATAGGATATGCTAATTCAGAATCTTAATATGTGCATAGGATAATAAGATTTATGTACCAAAAATATAATAATTATATTCTAAAAATTGTAAATGTTGCTTTTTAGTTGTTGAAATGCATGGATAAGACATGTAGATTTTGTTTTTAACATATGTAATGTAAGCCCTGATAAATAAAATGATGTATCCACCCAGGCCAAGGAAAATTGAGAGTCTAATACATAATCGTATATTCCATTAATGTACAAACCCTCACAAGTAAAATGTTTAGTTTTATCTTTACTATTTATTAAGTTTGTGAGAAGTATATCTTCGAAACAAAATGATTTTTATTTCAAATTTTGGGTTGCAATATTATTAGGTGTGAAAAAAATAATTATGAGTAATTGAAGATAGGTTTTAAAATTACTTAGAATCTAACGCAAACTATTCAACAAAAACCATTAAAATCCATAATTTCAGGGAAGAAAATAGCAGGCAGTGTGACTGAATCAAGCTTCAGTAGAGCCTATGCCATGATTTTGTAGTTATCTTCCTAGAAATACTAATTAATGTGGTGGCTAGCTCGTGCGTTCAAGGTACAAATTAATTAATATGCACTTGTTACAGTCAAATGAGGTAATTTAAAGCAAAATCCAAGATTAACTGATATTTTTGGGTGCGTAGATGCATGAACTAGTACTACCCACAGTCGATTTTTAAGAATGTGGGGGCATTCAACATGTTCCCGTAATTGAATAATCTGACTTTTCTACTCGCTTAAACAGTAATCGGACTTTGCATGACAATCATATCGCAAGTCATTCACCCTTATAAATTCAACATAATTTTTCCTAATTTAAGGATATTTTTTGTTTTTAAAAATCGTTTAATTTTGGCCTTATTTGATTTAAGAGAAAAGAAGGATATGGAAAGCATCTTTTCAACAATTAATCTCTACTAGACTTTTTGATTCAGTGGGACTTGGGGAATTTGAGGCAAAGCTACTTAGAGAAGTCGGCAACTTGTGCTGAGATTGATTCTCAGCTACGAGTGACACGGTGGGCTATTGGGTTATCTGTGGTGTGATTGGCAATTAAATGGACGGCCTGTGATGTGTGATGTATTAATGAGCGAGAGGAAAAGAGAGTAGGGGTATTGGGTCCACGTCCATCAAATGAATTATTGAAAACAATGGATGGAATATGAGAGCTTAAATGACCATAAAATTGAACTTTTCGTTTTAAAACTTCGTTAATCTCGATGTGGAAATCGAGTTGACACGAAGGAAAGGTACAAAAACATATTACACATTAAGCATACATGCATAACATACCTGTGGAAAAGTTGTCCAGTTCATATACAGCAGTATTTCTAATGATAGTTTTCTGAAAAATTTTAGTTTTGTAATGACAGGTTGATTTCTTGTTAGATCATATAACAGTTTTGTTATGACCATTGAAAAGAAGTCTTCGGTCAAGTAAGATTAATTATATTAACTAAAACACGTGTATTTAGTTATTCGAAAGTGTGACGTTTGAATTGCAAACTGCATTCTAAGTCAGCGTTGCATTAATAACGATTACGAAAACAATAGTTATGCATAAATTGGAATCTTAGCATAAGTTACAATTTTTTCGTAATATGATTTTGCAATTACAAGAAACAAATACAGTCGGTGGATGATGTATTGAGAAAAGTTGCATGAATTATATTTAAAATTTAATCAGGAAAATTTTAACACCAAGCATCATCCACAGCATTAATTCATTGCACATTTAAATTTTTGGGTACAATTCTCGCCAATGGTTTTATACATTTCCACTCCGTAAGGAGAGGTGTCGTATGAAAACGAGACCAAAGGTTTGAATACTGCATTAGAAGGTTATGTTAGCGAGAGAAAAGCCAATCGTCATTGGATCGGTTCTTATCCATGCATGAATTTTTATGTCCAAAACAAAACACTAGTCAATTATGACGCTAACATATCAAGCTGTTTTCTTTTGTTACGCTAAACACGTAATACTCACCCACTATGCCTGAGGGTTACCACAGTCAGAAGCAAAGACTAAGTTTAGGGTTTGGAAGACTTCGAGAGTATGCTCTTTAAATGTTGCCCTTTGACAATTCTTCATGGAACTCCTACCGATAATTGATTGGACGGATAAGCTGATATGGATACATCCAAATCGCGACAACAGCTTCTCGCCATGCGTCAAGCCCCCATTATCGTTGACGTAGGTGCAGTAAGTGATAGATATACATGCACACAAGTCATGGTGCGATTTTTGGAATGATATATAACAAGTTTCTGGTTTGGGATTGGCACTGAAAACATTAGACAAGTGCGACATTTTCACTAATTTGTTTTTCTGTGTGTCGGATTCCCGACGACCCAATTTCAGGATTCTCGATAACAACTTATGGGGTCCGTTCCACATTTGACTCTGAAAAGGTTTGTTAGAAGTGAAATACGTTAAGATGTGAATGGATGGGAATTGGAGGAAGCAAACAAAACTAGCTTTAAATTCCATTTGGAACATACTTACATTTTGTCAACTCGAAATGTTTTTTTTTAAGGGTATTTGGTTCTGACTGAGTTGGCCTCGTGACTTGTTGCTGTTCATATCGGTTTCTCTTATCAACATCGATCTTCTACGTATATGATTGTGTTCTCACGAAAGAAAGCTACTATTCCATAATTCTTCATTCACACCTTAGGCTCAGCTTTATCCTGAACAATTTTTTTTTTTTTCAACTCTATAATCCCTGTTCATAAAAGCATGCAGGTTGCCTATGCTTTGAGTTGGCAAGTCTAGAAGGTAGCTTTTGGGATAGGATGATGCTCGGAAAGGAACTAACGCATTCAACTTATTAGCGCTATACGTATAACTGTACATATTTTGCATGTCTCTTGCATATATTTTGTTGTATAAAATATATTTGACTAGCCCATTGTCTCCTTGTTTATAGCATAATATTAGGCTAAGATTTCCTTTGATTGATATAACAAATTGTATATATTTGGATTTTATGAATAAGAAAAACATAGCAATCTTGACTCTCTCTACTTTAGTGTTTCATTGAGAACGTCATTGACATTGTTTCATTATTGTGAGCGTCACATAATCAAGCTTGTTCTCCCATAGCTTGTAACCAAAGCTTAAGTTTACCATTTTCATTACTCAAATTTGTTGCATATCTCTGAAACAGGGAAAGTCGTGCACAGAGAGTGGTAGGTTCGGTTTGAAGAATCTAGATTTTTGTCTCAAGTTCAAATATATAACAGGCTTTCCTCTTATATTATTTCTTCATCTCAGCCATGAACAATTCAGAAAATTCTATGTATTTTTGTTGGTTTTTTTTATGTGGAGAAGAATCTCTCAATTTTTATTGAATAAAAGCTTGTCTATTTATACAGTCTTTTTCTAACTAAAATTCAAAAATCAGATAATATCTAATCTAAATCAGCATAAAATAAAATATAATTTATTTGATGGCTATCCCAATAATATCTCTAATAATATCTTTGACTGTTTCAAAGTCACATATTCAACATATCCAAATAGCAAATAAATAAGGTGAAATAGAATCACCTTATCTAAACCCTTTTCCTCTCCTGAAAATCTTAGTTGGTTCTTTATTTATCAACACAGTTAAAGACACCAAAGTTATACATTACATTCTTTTATCCGTTCAACAAATTTCATTGGTTACCTATATAGATTAGTGCATCTACTACAAATCTCTAGCTTTTTTATATCATATGCTTTTGAAAAATCAAATTTCTTGGCAAATCCTTGGACAGAGTTGTTACTATTATAAGATTTAAAAATCTCCTATGCTAAGAATGTGTTGTCAATCACACACCTTTCACTAATAAACACACCATACTGTTGATTTATTAAAGCCAGAGGGGTTTGGTATCTTAGGGACAAGCCACAAATAGGTATTGTTCATTTTCTTGAGCATCCTGCCCTCCTTGAAGAATTCGTTAATTGTATTGATTATCACCTACATAGTGTCTTTCCATGTAGCTTGAAAAAACCTAGCATTAAATCCATTTGGTCAGGGGGCTTTTTTTGGGTTAAACAAAAATGTTTTATCCTTAATCTCTTTATTTGTAACCTCCCTAATTAAAGCTTAATGTTGGTACAACTGAACATAATCTTTTAAGCTTATTAACTCTATTGGAAAAGTATATACCTTCCCTATCAAGCCTTCAATGCCTCTAAATTATTCCGCTGCTTTCTATTTGATCAAATTTACATCTTTTATAGTATTGCCATTGTTATCTTTAATTACAACGATCCTGTTTTGATTCTTTATGTTATGGATTTTATTGAAGAAATATTTAGAACATATTTCCTCCTCTTATGGCTAAAGAACTCTTGCCTTCTATCTTAAGTGAGAATTGTATGCATCAACTGCTTCTATATATTTCAATAACTCAGCTTTCTCTCTTTCCTTCTTAATGGGGTTAGTTAGATCAGCTTCCAGTTCTTCCCGACATTTCTTAAGAACCTTCATAGTTTCTCTCATATCCATCTTCATAGAGTTAGATTTGTCCCTTGACATTCTTTTCAGCCTTTCTTTAATAAATTGCAATTTCCTCATACATTGAAACAATGGGGTACCAGTATCCTCCTTCTGAACGCCTTGTCTTACTACCACAACAATTTCTAGTTGATTGAGTAAGGAATTGAAAAATCTAAATGATGCCCTCCTTTTATACAAATATATTCCTAAGTTTATTTCAAGAGGAGAATGACTAGATAAGAGCAGACTATTGAAGGTTGCATAGCTCTCTGGTAGAGGCTTTGACCATTCTTCATTAACCAAGGCTCTGTCTAATTTCTTTTGTAGGAATCCTACCCTAGATTATTTATTATTCTAAGTGAATTGTGGCCTAATAAAATTCAGGTCCAAAACTCCCAAGTTGTACTGATATTCTCCAAGCTTAACCATAGCCAGCATCTTTGAAACTCCCAATTAGCTCCATATATCATTGTAATGCTATTATGTTTTTAAGATATGTTCAGAGGTAAGATCACAATGGATGTACTGGTCTGAGAGTATCTTACCCACCAAAGTTATAAACTTAGGATCAAAGGCTACTATAATTCTAATTTGGGTGGGCTTAATGATTACTAATTATTGTCCAATTATTCTCTAAAAATTGGAGTCCATTCAGCATGTTCTCCTGTTTTATTTTGGTCTCTAAGAGGCCAACAAGACAAGTTCTATAAAGGGGGTCTATAAAGGGAGATGTAGTCCCTTAAAAAGTTCTTTTATATTTGGGGAACAAAGACCCCCCACATTCCATACTAATGAATTCATCATGGCTTTATGGCGTCAGCTTTTTTTCTCTTTGACTTTCTATTTGATTTGCTAGTGCCAGAAATAGCCAAGTTACTTCCTTCTTCCACCATCTTATTCTCTTTATCCTTTATATCATTCACTATTTCTTCATCTTTTCTTTCACCCCAGTTTCTACAGAAGAGTTGGGCACCTTCCCTTGGTCACTTAGGGGGACTTTAGTTCCATTAGCCTCACTATATATAATCTTAGGAGTTCCTTCAGATCTTTCCTCTTCTACATCTGTTTCCTTTCTTTGTTATTCTCTTTCTTCCTTTTCCTTCATCGTTACCTGACTATTGCTTCCCTGATTATTGGACTCATTGTGATTCTCCTCATTTCCTTGCCTAGATCTTCATTCAATATGTATTTCGGTACTTGAATATGAGCTTGCCTTATTTATCTCCTTAAACACATCTCTCACCCTCATTCTTAGGTTTGCATACCTTCATTGTCCCTTTATTAATTGGATTCTAAGGGTGAGTCACTCTAATTTTGTCCTCCACTACCATGTCACTCTCCATATATCTTATAGTTTTCACCATCTCAAGTAGCTCCTTTTTCTAGTCCAAACTGCACATAAACTTTGTGAAAACATATCCTCCTCACTACAATAGTATTCTCGTCTAAACTCATAGGTCTACCAATAAAACTGGCTATGTAGCTCAATCCCGCGATTGACCAACACTCCAATAGTACTTTATGTAGATCAGCCCATAATGGTAGAGTAACTAATTTGTTTCTATCAAGAGAAATCTCAAGTCTCCATCTCTTAAGTATTATAGGTTTATCATACATATGCTATGGGCCTAAGTCAATTACCTTCTTTGCTCAAATCTAAAGCTGAATAGGTGCAACTCATCTTTATTAAGGACTAATTGTCTCTTCAGTCCCTTTCACTGTAACTAATCGCTGCTAACCTCTAACGACTTCTGTACAGCCATAACAAATTCTTGTTACGTAACCTTCTACTCTCTGTATTTATAACCCTTTGTACAGTCTGTATATGCAATAGAGAAAAGTTACAGATTCATATCCTATCGTGTCAGTGTTGCTTCTCTACATGGTATCAGAGCAAATCAAAGCCTAACGGCGGTCTCCCTTTTCTTTTCTCGTGTGCTT
>JANPWT010000007.1:25610370-25627903 GCA_024678245.1 Erythroxylum densum
ATAAGGACATTTTGGTCTTTTTGTTACTTATTCCTTTCTTATTCCAAGTTTATATTTTCAAACCAAACATTGGAATAGAAATTCTTTATCTATTCCATTCTTTAAACCAAACAAAGTAATACTCATTCTATCATATTCCTCATCTTTTCTATTCCTAAGAATAACTATTCTATTCCCTGTCTATTCCATTCCTTGAACCAAACAGGCTATTAGTCTTTACTTATTTGAATCGCTGCAATAACATGATACTTTCATGGATTCTTAATGTTGTAATAAGAGAAATAGCTACTAGCGTCATCTATATGAAGACTGTCTATCAAGTTTGGACCGACCTTCATAAAAATTTTCACAAAAAATGCTTTACAAATCTTTGAAATACAATGAACCATAGCCAATTATGTGTAAAAGAATGATTTTGTCACTACACAATACACTATTCTTAAGGGCTTATAGGATGAACTCTTCACTTACAACAATTATCCATCTTGCACTTGTGGCAACACACATAAGATTAATAATCTCCAAGAAAGAGGTCAGTTGACTCAATTTCTTATGGGCCTTAATGAATTTTATAATGTTTTTAAGAGTCAAATACTCCTCATAAATCCATTATTTAATGTTTCTAAAGCTTATTCTTTTTTATCGTAGGAAGAAAGACAACGATCGGTTTTCACAACAAATTTAGTCAATCATCAAAAGCAATCTACTCTGGTTGCCTGCCACAAATAGCAAAGCAAAGCACATGGCAAGCCAAAATATTATTATGATCATTATGGACTTGATGAGCATTCATAATCAAAATTTTGAAAGAAGTCTGTAAAAATCCTTTCAAATTATTGTTTAACAAATTGTCTACTTATACTCATTTGTGCATCTATGGTTGTTTATGTTTTGGACATAATACTCACATGTAACATAAATTTGATAAATGTGAGCATCTTGACATTTTTATTTGATATCCTTTTGCTCAAAAGGGCAACAAAAGTTTTTATGTTGAAACTCAAAAGATTTATGTTAGTCACAATGTCACCTTCTAGAAAGAGTTTTTCCTTACAAATCTTTGGATGTTGGCACTTTCTTACCTATAATACAATTTTTACCCTTACCTAAAACCTATTTGTGATCTTAATATACCCACCAATAATATATTTGTGAACTTAATATTTGTGATCTTTCCCATTGGAATACAACTTCCAAGATAAATGATTGGTGGGATTTTTTCTAAAGAAATAATATCAAGATCATTCAAATGTTAACATATATATTTTATTAAATAGGATCATATTTTCTTAAACTATATCAAATTAACTTAATTTTTACTGAAATTATTGTTACCGCATAAAATGATGAATGAACATAAGAGTAAAATAAATTCGTACATATAGACTATATATATATATATATATTCTCCTATGGGATCTAATATAAGATATGGAAACTCATAAATTTGTTTTAAAATAAAAATATTAGCAAAATAAAAGAAATTATTTCTCATCCTAAACTAAATATGGGATAATATCAAATGATAAATTAAATTTTTTAGCAAAATGAATACTTAGAATTAAGACACCAGGACATAAAATTTTACTAGTTTTTTTTATTGTGTACATTACTGCTTTTCATTTTTAATGACCGGTTAGTTTTTAATTAAAATATACTAAATCTTGGAAGTGGAAGAGATTATTGGCCCCTTAATTTCTAATTAATCAACAAGTATTGTCTTAATTAACAGTTACTTTTCTTTTTAAGTCTAGTGATAAGTTTAGGCACACTTAATTCATTTTCTTGCATTGGTTACCTTAATTGCTACCACAAAAATTATTTTGTCGATTAAACATAAAACACAACATATAATTTTCTATTTACTACATGTAAATGAAATGCCACCCCCTTAGAAAATGCCATTCCTTAAGGGCCCCCACAAGTGTTACATCTTAGCCGTACACAAAACGACCTGGGAACGTGTATGATCGCTAGCAACGAAATGACCAATCCAAAAAGGAGTTTTTAAATCTTATTATGTATATGTGGGCCCCGCACTGTCCCCAAATCCCAAGAACACTCACACCACCCATGATTTTAGCTCTTTTCTAATTTTGTAATTTTGTTTGTATTATGATACGTCAAGTCAACACCTCGGAGCACGTCGTTTCTATTTATATCACGTATTGGAACAGTATGATTGATGGACACGTAAACTTCTGGTGGGGCCAAATTGCCCGACAAATGATTGAATGCGGTGTGATCTTCAGAAAGGTCAGTGTGTTGACTCTGTGCCCGTGATGATGCAAACTGCGGTTCAGTGTTTATTTTTGGATTATAGTTCACATTATCACTATTAATATCAATCTTTCAGAAAGAAAAGTCAAACCCTTGTGCCCTGTACGGTCCAGAATTGGCGCAGCCAACTTTATTTTTGGTTTCAGACTTCATTTTCCCAACTATTCATTTCCAATTTACTGTATTTATTTCTTGAGGAGGTGGAAGTTAATTATCGTTGGTCTAAGATTAATACGTAATTAATTAAAAAATTATTAGGTTTTAGGATAGCTAAATTCAATGCAACGTAACGTTTTCTCAAGTTAACTTCTTACATTAATAAATGTATGTTTGGTACAATACTGATGGGAAGATGAAAAGTAACATCATCCCAACTCGTTTTCTAATCTCTTTAAATTAATTAAGATCGAGGGGCCGGGATGAAAAAAAGTTATATGAAAGGACATGAATTATTTAATTCTTCACTTGCATCCAATTAAGGTCTTGAATTCAATATTAATTTGACCATTTAGCTAGGTTTTCATATGTTCCTTAAAATGAGCCATATTTTGTTCCGGTAATTAAAAATAAATGAAGAGCAAACCGTGAGGATGACAAATCAAGGCTTCTTTAATTCTGCATGTGTATTTTTCTCCAACGTCGCTTAGTACGAAACCAGTTACTTCTTGCCACCTCAAAACGGCCGGAATCAGTACCTGAGCTTCCTTAAATCTCATTTTACATCTTAGATGGTACGCCGTACTCGGCTAATAGGAACCCTCAGTACTTGAGCTTCCTTAAATCTCATTTTACATCTTAGATGGTACGCCGTACTCGGCTAATCTTTTCAGTAGTTGGGTTGTATTTAATTTTAATCCCCTCTTAGTCTTACCAGATGTTGCGTGTTTTATAAGGTAAAAAAAAGAATTACGGGAAAAGAGATATTTAAGTTCTACGATATGTCGCCTTTCAAATTAAAGCTTTGTGTACTACGGGGAGATAGACATAGACTTGTTTAGTACATCTAAAACTTTGAAAAGAATGATAATTTTGGCGCTCTCTAGTCAAGAATAAGCTGCTTTGTACGAGTATGACTTTACAAATCATACGGTGGATGTTAGACTTTTCAACTATAACCGGTAACCCCTAGTTTCGGCACTACGACCTGAACTTAATTGTACTTAGCTTACCTGTCCTTTAAATTTATGTTATGAGTAGAAAACAAATACAAACAAATAATTAAAATACTCTTTGTTTGTATTTAAATACTTTATTAATAAAATTTTCTCCTTTATTTCTTCCAAAAACAAAAAAGTATGAAAAATTTACCCTTTCGTAATTTTTATTCTCTTAACCAAAGTTGAATAATTATAATTTTGAAATGTTGTAATCCCTTAGCATTTTCCAAAATTATTTTCTATTACTTCATTTTTTTTCCCAGGAGGTCTTGCAAATAATGAAACTATAAAAATATTTTAAAGCCATAATATTGAATCACAAATATAATTTTAATAAAATAAATATTCAAAGTAAAAATTCATTTAATTTATTTCAACAATATATTATATATATGTTAACAGCTAGTTTATAACTGAAATTAATCAAAACTGTAAAGAATATAATAAATATGGAAACTTATATAAGTATTGTTAAATTAATACACTTACAAACTTCTGCTATTATTAGTTTTATATTAGGATACACATATGTTTTAGTGCTTCAATTATGATATATTTAACTTCAATAAACTTGTCTGATTTAGGTTTAGTTTTTATATAATCTTGTAAAAATCAAACTTTACTAGTTACGTACAGTTCAATTGATTAGATGTTTTTGAATGGTAATTAATTCAAACTTCTTAGTTTCATTACAAAATACCATATATGATTCAAAAAAGAAAATAAAGTTACTGTTTTTAACTAAACTATTTAAGAAAGGGGACTGAAAATCAAACAAGAGTTTAATGAGATTAGTAATTAAACGACTAGAATTCAATTAGAATTACAGCTTCATGAACCAAAATAAAGAGCTGAATTATAAAGGAATTATATATAGGTCATTTCTCCAGTTCGAATTCTTGTTGATAAGTACTTTATGTTCTTAATTAGTTTTTGCTTAAGGATGATTCAAATATGGTACTGTCGATTCCTTTTGTTTTAGAGCCACAAGCACCACAACCTTTGAACCATAAGACGGACCTATGTTTCTGAGCTGTCGCAATGCCCATTTTCAGTACAGCTAATTGTAGGGTCGATTTACTTTCTTTTGTTTATAGCATGTGTCCTTATAATTTTAATAAAAAGAGATTGTATATATATATATTTGATTTTTTAATGTTAGGGATAGCAACATATTTACATTTTATATTATCTATATAAAAATGTTCTTTAATTTATTATCAAGAGATAGTAATGACTAATCAAGTTCAATTAATGAAGATAAAGTTTATAACATTATTCATTTTTTTAGACATCAGAAAATTGTAAACATACATAAGCACTCCTCGTTGGTAATATATCTACAAGCATTTGATCAATATTTGAAAAACCAAATTCTCAATAAGGGGAGTCGTCCATCTAAAGCCTTAAACATCTCGGAGTTTGTATTTAAAAGATGTGAATTAATATTTCTCTAATTCTAATTCGTTTCACTTTGATCTTTCTATTTTGTTTTTCTTGGCATGCATATCCATAATCGATTTGTAAATAATAGTAAAAGCGTTGTTATTGTGTGATAGAAATCATAGAACTCACGAGACCCAATCTTCTCTCTAGTTCAATCCTTAAGTGTCAAAAGGTTACTACACCTTATAAAAGCTTAACTTGTTAAACAAAATTTATTACAAGTACATCAATCATTCCTTGTTTTGATATATTTTCTTATATCAAATGTGAAAATATTACAAATTTATTAAAATAAGACTAGTATAAATGTAATTAAATTATAAATGAAATCTATTGTTTCAATACATCTTCTCATGTGCTGTATTCGCAATTAAATCACAAATGTTCTAAATATAATTTGAACTTATAAAAATAGATTGGTTGTGATTCTTTTACTTATATAAGATACGAATGACATAAATTTGTTACAGTAATTAAAATTTAAGATCGCTCAATTATAAAATCATGATATACTTTGTCAATGAACCTTTCAATCTAAAACTTTAACCTATTGAACCAGAAGGTTAGAAGTTTGAATCACCGAAGCAACATAGACTAGATGTATATGTAGTAAAGACTAATAATTTGGAATAGTCCCGACTTCTAGTATTAGGAGGAAGTCCCAAGGATCTGATCAACATGCTATATTTGCAGAAGCAACTCTATATGTCTAAAATATTCTTGCTAGACAGCCAGTTAATAATATAATATATATATGCGAGTGTAGTGGTGTAGGTATAACATTTGCAATTATACGGTGACACTGACTCGAACTGACATGAAATTGACGACTTCAACTAGAAAAACAAAGAAAAAAGCTCTAATTTTTCGTGGTGTAGTATGAGTACACGAGCGCTTCATTACCATTAAAAAAATAAAAAGAAAATGCACAACTCGTACATGCAATCTGGTTGCAGGCAGGATTCTTGTCAGTAAACGTTGGAGGTTACAAAGAGAGAGTCCCCAAGAATTCACATCCACACAAATGGAGTAAAACATTCAATAAGCTGGTTGGTCCTCCCGCAGGTCGCGGACGATTACTTCAATCCGGTAAATGCAGTAGCTGAGATGATCTCACTTGCTACTGTATTTCCTTCACTTAAACTTAAAGCAGGCACATTGCCACGTCAAAAGCAGCCCAATTCTCACTCGCCACCTAACTTGGAATGAATAGAAGATGATAGTAGGGCACCTAGCACTTAATCCTGCAATGAATCCGCACCTTGCATTCTGCAATGAATCCAAGAGAAACCATCGTCAAAATTGGTCTCCATGAATTCATTTACCTGACAGGATCCCACATAGTATGTACAACGTTCCCTAACCTAGAAAAGGTATATACGTGCTACTACCTGTATTCAGCTGTCAAACATCTGATGTTGTCACGCGGGTCTACCACTTTTAGTTCCTTGAGCTATTTGCAGCATCGGCAAAATATGTGTGGCTTGTAAAGTTCATGACCCTAGCAAGAATCAAACATTCATTGTTAGCCAGTATGAATAGTGCACATCAAATTCGGCTGGTAAAATTTAGTGGAATAATCCTGGGCCAGGTACTATTGATCATTTGCTTAAAACCCATGGCCCTGGCATGTTTGAATCTATTGACTTAAGAGATTAGTTAGCATCGACACTACATTTGTTCGATCCATTACTATTCTAGTTAAGTGTCTCTGCCACTTGAGTGCCTAAGGACGAAATCCACAACTTGACTTATATGAGTATCCTCAGGTTCTGATTAGTCAACTTCATCTATAACTTAAAACAGCAGGAAAGGGAAATTCTTCTGATCTGTAACCATTGCAATACACTCGATGTTTCTTCCCTTTTCACCTAAATTAAAGCAGAAACGAAAACAACGTTCGAGATTTTAACTTCATGCCTCATTAAAACATTGGCTCTAGGTAAGTGCATCGATGTATCTAGAGGAAGCTCAAAGGAGGAGGAGTTGTTAGAACTTCGCATCATAATGCAGAATTTTCACCATGGAATTTATAGAATTGTACAGTAAGCCAATAGGAATATGCCAAGTACCACGATATTCAAATCATTTAATAACTTTCTCATCATCTTTCAATCACTTGGATAATCGTATATGTCTTTCATCTTTTTAATCAGTTTCAAAACCTGACTGCAAAATTTATGGGCTTGATGTACGCCTTTTTACCATTCATTAATGACTACGGAATACGGGTGCCTGTCTTTGCAGGGAAAGCAGTCTATATGGCCCCAGAGAAGGAAAAATGTTCTTGCACACCTGAGCAACTAAGCCAATAACACAAAAGGAATGAATGGAGACCACACATTTCTCAGGGTCCGATCACTCTATATGAGCTTCTATAGGACCTGCTTCTTAAAGGCCAGCGACCTCATGACCCCCCCAATCTTTACAATTCTGTAAAACGAAAAACGACAAGACAAGTTGTTATCCTTTGCGTATGATTTGTTCTTACCAATTGGGTCCTGCAGGCCTGCCAGTATGCACAGGAAAAAGTGAAAAAAGCTCTGCCATACTCAGGCCATACCGGGACTTGGAGGTCTGAATCTACTTGAGAAGCCAGAATACTTCTGAGCATTCATTCCAAGCTGATGTGTCTACCTGCTGCAGAAGTTAACCTAGATTTGGTCCCATATAGAAGCGCCTCTGTTAGTACAAGTATGCAGTTGTATCTACTCTACACCACAAATTATTATTTTGCCAGAGCGTCATATCTTCCATGGATTAATAGGCTTGCCGTGGACTCATCATAAGATCATTTTGTTGCCATTTTCATGCAAAATGTTTTCCATGAGCAGCTATGATAAAATCGTACCTAATGCAAAAAAATTTCAGTAACCCGACAGTTTTAGTCGTATATATACTTGTAGGGAATGACACCAATCGATCGATTAAATACCTTTTGCACGAATTGCAAGTGAGTTCTAAGAATGCTAATATTTTTTAAGTTTTTCTTTCAAGTGTAAGACAGCATATTAATTAGTAAAATTAGGTTGGGATTTGCCTTCTGTTTATGTTGTCTTCTGTGGCTAGAGACTGATGAAAATGAGATGCCTTTTGTAGAATTACGACATTTGCAGAAAAGTAAATAGCACACAGCACAGCAATTTTACTTGGTTCCATAGGTTAATTATTATCTACTTCTAAGGATCTCACGAAAGTAATTTTATTAGTTTCAATTAAAAGAAAAAATTACAAAAGATGGAGTGCTTTTCAACACTTGCAAGAGTTTCCTAAGAACTCAATACTACAACTAATTAACTATTCTAGTAACTCAATACTACTCCTAATTAATCAAAACAAATCAAAACCACACACATATATCATATGAACCCTAAATTTTTAAATTTTAAACCCGAATTATTTGAAATCAAATCGATGATCTGTATTAAAAATTGATGGAGAAACGTGAATCACTTCACAATATATTATCTTTTTAGACTAATACGTGAGAGGAGTTTTAACGGCTCTCCTATTCAAATCAAAATTTTACACCTAGAAAATGAATGTGGAGCAAACCATTTGACCAAATAATGACACAATCGATGGAGAGTTGATATATATGTTAAACATATCAAGCCAGTCTTACCTTTATAGATTATCCAAGTAGTATTAATGAAATGAACTTCCAACAAAATAATTTGCAATTTCTTTATCTTCGAAAAGTCCTTAATGCAAGTAACCTATCTGATTTTGTTCAGAAGATATTAAGAGATTCGGGCTTAAACCTATACATGATGTAGGATGCAAACCACCAGGATTATCAAGTGATCTTACTCGTCTCCCTGCATGTGTATCAGCAATAAGTTGAAGTTCAACTAGAATTTTTAAAGGCTTAATTTACTAATGCAACTAAAACGCTATCACTTTGATCACAATAAAGAAATAGGTTGGTGTGAGTGGTTTAGCACTCTCATCCCTTAATCAGAGGTCTCGAGTTCGAATCCTGGGAATGGAAAAATCTGTTTGGCCAACATTTTACCCCTTACGGGCTGACCCGGTACGAGCGGGGATTAGTCTGAGAGTGGATAGCTTAAAGGTGTTTTCTCATGAGTTGAGACCTTCCTAGAACACCCCGTGGGCTTACCAAAAAATAAATAAATAAAGAAATGATGATTTATTTAATCCCAAATTCTCTTGGAAACGATATGGTACATGTATGTGAGGGAACTTGTGATGATATTGATGACGATGACAACAGCAACGCCAGTCCTTTGTGGTGCGAAGCATGGATTGCTTGCTCTTTACTTGTCATTTTCAAGTTAGATGGGAAGTATCTCGCCTTTGTTTTTGCATTGATTTGAATTGAATAGTGAGAGGTACGAAAAAACAACACTTCTTCAACTCATGGTTATGAAGCTGTGGCTCGTACATATAATATGCCTTCAAATATATGCTTTTCTGATTGAGTATAAATACAAAGTGATAATTAATCCATATGACCAAGGTTTTTAATAGCCAATTGCAAGTTATATTTGTTTTTTTTATTTTATTATAATACTCAATGATTCAAAAACTCAATCGGTTCATCCGTAAAAATCTTGATCGTTCTAATTTTTCAGCTCGGTTTTTCAATTTTCGGTTCAATTTATTTTAATAACTCTTGTTATTAAAAATCGATCAATTTATATATTAATTAATCTGTTAAATTTCATGAATTAACAAGTTTTATAATCTAAAATAAATTAATTAGTTTTTATTTAACAATTTTTAATTAAACTTTAAATTCTTTGATAGGTAAAGATAATCTCTTTCTATCATACTTCGAACTCTTTAATTTTATTTAATATTTAACCGATTTTATAATGATCTAGTACCGATTGAACCTTTTAAACCTAAAACTTCTTGCTTTCCCGGTTTAACTTTCGGTCTGATTTTTAAAATATTGATAATTCCAATGATAGCACATCCTAATTAAGGTTTATATACCCAGTATCAAAGTTTTAAATAACGGATTACAAGTCAAATTAGCAAATCTCAATTTACAACGATTGCTTATGATTCAATTTCCACTCGGCCACTTCTACCTACTACTGGCATGTGGTTGATGGATACGGATAAAACAGGAAACAATGTCCATCCCTTAAACAACCCTTCCACCTTCCAAAAAAGAAACAACTATTTGGCTATCATGTCAATAGCTTTAGCTCAATACAATTGCTAATTTGAAGCCCTTCTCTATTTCAACTTTATATCATTATAAAAATTTAAACTCCATTCTGCCACCGGAAATATCAGTTGTGAACTTTACAACAAAGAGGATTCAGACTGCCTAAAGGTAATACAAAAACAGTAGCACATCAATCCAATAGCACAAACCTATATGGTCATGTCAAGGCGTGGCGTTTGTAAAAGTGTAAGCCCATTATTCTAATCTTACAAACTTTGAGTTAATTGACAACTTTGAGCCCCTCCAAATTCAGCAAATGTTACCATTTGATACACTTTGAATGTCAACAATGAATCCTTAATAACTTTCATGTCTATGCACATGTAGATGTAACAGTTGGTGTCCACGATAATTTATACAATGCAATAAGTCTATAATGCTTGCTTCTCAGGGTATGTAAGTCCAGAAAATGGACAAGTTTCCTCTCACAAGTTCATATAGACCAACCCTTCTCCCTTAAGATAACTACACCTCTCACACTCAAGGTCTATCTTAACCCCAGAAATGCATGCCCACACCAAGGACCAGATCAATCCAAGAATTCAGCATTATGTCAGAAAATGCATAAAAAATGACCCAGCACGAACGCCCATATCCAATTGATGTCAAGTGGTGGTTTAAAATTTTCTTGTAGAAACTGGTAAAGTTCCTCTACTACCAAAGTAAGATATTCTTCTTGTGGCATTAGAGTGCTTGGAACCTCAGATGAATTTGTTGATCCCTTGGCTTTTTTAAGTGCTTTTCCATCTCTGCCTAATCTCTTTGGAGATCCTGGATTTGCTACAATCCAGAAATGGTATCTTTCTATCCAAACTTGCAAAGAGTTCAAGGAATTCATCCCGGCATTAAACTGAATCAAGGAAAACAGTCAAGAAAGCAGCAGGGGCATACCAAACGCCTTTCCTTTTAGTTAGTGCACACCTAATTTCAACATCTGGGGTTAATTTCCTAGAATTTTCATAAATGTGTGAATCGTACTGGGATTCAATCACCTCCATGTTTTTTACATGTTATACATCATTTAACATGAAACCAGGCCCTTGGATCCCTAAGCAGCCAGTACCTGGTAGATGAAGGATAATAAAAATCCTTTTATTCCAGATCAGCAAATGGTAGGCATACCGACAAGATGCTGACAATCTGTTTTTATATTGAAAGCTATGTAAAGGCTCATTGAGCTGGAGCAAATCCATGCTTTGGTTGAGTATCATACCATCCACAAAACAAATATCCTACTATGGGGACTGTTAGTCTTAACAGTGAAAGGACATCCAACTACACAGAATAAATCAATTAAGTGGTCAAAAAAGATTATCCTGACATCCACGTGAATGATAGTGAGATCTCGGTATCATGCATAACTCCATTATTTTGTCGCAATCCATTTATATCTATACGGTGATAGTGAAATAGAGCATACCAAGTATACATGATGGTATCTCGACTGAATGCAATTGGAAGGGGACCAGCAATGTAGGAGCAACGGCAGTGTGGCTGTTGGCTCTGCCAAACCCATTTTGGCATCATGAACTATTCTTGTGGCAGCACAAGCTCCTCCAATGACCACAAAATCATCTACTGAATGAACCACACAAAATTTTGGTAAGAATTAATAATTTTCGAATAGAGGATACCCCATCTAAAGAAGACAAAATATCTGTAGCAAGTTCTGTGCAATAAAAAATCAGATTTAGGAAATTATGGGGGATAGAAAAAGATCAAAGGAACATACATGGCCCTGAAGATTGAACAAACATTGTTAAGTACCACAAAGAATATGCCACCAGAAAGGTTAGGAAAATGTAGAAACACATTGATAATAATGCAATGATTTTTAATCAGAAGAATATTATTATGAAGTCCAGAAATACTGCACCTATTAGAGATGAACAGAATACTCAACAGATGTCTAGGAACAGATGTCTAGGTCTATAATATCAAGAATCAACACAAATATCCACCTTATTAAAGATTTGGAAAGTTACTATCTATAAGGTTTTGAATAAAATCATCATTAAACTATAGTCAATCATCACCACTAGTTCGAACAAAAGTATTTACTTCCCAAAGACAAGCCTGTCAAAACCTAAAGAAGGTTGAACTTGACTTATATTTGATCTCCTGTATGATAAGGAAAATTATCGAACCCTTAAATTTGGCAAATTCAGACAATTAAGCCACAAAAGTTAACATAGTGAATTAACATACATGACTGACATAAATGCTAAAATCCATATACAGATTATAGTGCAAACCCGCTTGGCAGAGAAAAAAAAAACAATTGATGTGAAAAACCTGCTCCTCCTCCTCAAAAATCATAATTACCAGGCTAACATGGTCAATGGGGATAGGGATTTTGATACGATGTGTTCGTACTCTCTTCAACAGCATATGATGCCACGTGCTATATGTTGCCCCACTATCTTGACATGTACAGTTTAATTGTCTGTCATTTTCACATCTGAGGGCTCAACTGAGTGTCCTATAAGACAAGGGTCATGGTTATTGAAGCTAAGTTTAGATCTTTCAACATGGTTTTTCCTAAATTGAATGAAAAAAGAGCGGGAAATAACAAATAGATTATCCCTCATCATATTGAAACAAAGAAAAATCTCTAAAGCATTTTACAGCATGATGACAAGGAGAAGAATAAATTAACAGTTTTAAGTTTCACAATCACATCAAAAACACATGCCTTTTCAAGTCTTCTACATCTTTTGGGTTGAGGGTTTTGCCATTTAATAACCATTTGGTATTGCAAAATATTTGGACATAAGCTAAAAAGGATGCATCCTCAGTGCAATGGTAATTAAAGAAGAGCAAAAGCAATATAAATGCACAACACACAGTGCATCACATGAAAAGTACAGAAACATACTCGGGCCATCAAGCATGAATAAAGCATTACACCAACAAATACAAATATAATTAGCAAATTGCGTTAGTTTCCTGCAAAGTTCCATGAACTATCTGGTGAATTTATGAAGCGAACCAAAAAGTTCTAATATCAACATTGTAATTCATCTTTGGCCGGTCAGGGTACTCAAACCAGGCCAATCAACAATAGTTGCCTGCCAATTGATTTTTCCATCTCATTGGGCAATGTCATTGGCCACAGACCTCCATTCTTCAACGGTGAAAACATCAGAAATAGTTGATACCACAAGGATATTTCTGTTGGATCACAAATTTCTCTAGCATGTTCTTCATCATAGATGCCTATATTTGTCTTTGAATTTCCATTAGCAGTTATTTGACTGAAAGCAACTGAAAAATTCGTAAGCAAAACGAACACAACCTAGCTTTAAAATTTGTATCACAATTGAGCAATAAAAAAATACAATCCTGTTTATAATTGTTAGTTGAATGTCACTGGATACACCATACCACACAATAGCCATATATCTGCAATTTCAGAAAGGGACGCAAAATTGTTTATAGACGCTCTTGGGAACCACATGTTAACCTAGTGCTGGTTCTATGACAAAAGCATGTGATATTATGGTTCTCAAACCATTGTAACGTAGGGTCCTGAACAATTAGTACGTCATTTTGTCCCAGAAGTGGCTAAAAAACACAAACACAATGTACCCCATTGCACAAGGTTTCCTCGCTTTGCGAAGATCAGAAGAGAGTCATCATTGTACATAGCCTTCCCTTTGTCCCAGACGTGGCTAATAGCAATTAAGGACAGGTTATTTCCTGAATGCCAGAAATTTTTGGTATTTTTGCAATGAGAGAACATATAGAAACCAGTCACTTTTCAATTTGGTCCATCTTTGCAACATAAAAAATTAACTGGAAAATGCAGGCAGAAAGATTGAAAACATCTTGGCTTTTCAATTCATAAAGCAACCAATTTTTCATCTAAACACCAGATTGCTTATCAGTGTTTGGCCTAGTGAAATCTTGGATTTGGAGCTTGAAAGGGAAATTAGCAAACCATGATGCGAACTTTTCTAATGAAAAGACCCCGGTAAATGCAGTCCAATTGCAGAGCTGCATGACTCAACCCAACACAGGCAATCCTATCTATTCATTATTTTAATTGTGATTTATTGAGTACTTCAATCCTCTTCTCTAAGAAAAGTGAGCAAATTCTCAATCCCGTTATGAAACCAAAGCCCTTAACATCACAACTTCGACGAGTGGACCAAACTAAACAAAATCAACTAATTAGGCCGTCTGAAATGTTCTTCCAGCTCTTAAGAATAGGCTTAAATTAACAGGTCTCAGAAATCATTGAAAACCCCCGTCAACACTGAAAATATAAGATCTTGAGATAAACGAAAAACAGAAGATAAAAGCAAACTCCTTTAATTAACCATTAAAGATGAGAACTAAAGTTTACCTTGAACCCCGTGGGAAGCTTATCGGCGAGAGAGAAAGTAGATGAAGAGTAAGCCATGGTTGTTGATGGGGTTTGTGGGAATGAAGGGTGGTGGAATTGGGAAAGTTGGAAGTGTCATCGGAGTGGAACCACCAGAGTCATAAAATCCACTTAGATTTTTGGTCTTCCACGACAAAAACTCAGAGGCTTCCTCCCTCTTTGGAATCAGAGAGACATAACTTAGGCCCACTTTCCGATTGTTTTTTCTGGTTTTTGGTCAAAGTCCCTCGTGCAATGCCTTGGAATTAAATATAACAAAAAAGGAATGAATATAATAAAATTGGACACTATCCGATCCTGCCTGAGCTTAAGCAGAATTTCAACGGAGTGAATATAAAATAATTTATATTAAGTGAAAATTGATAATTGCAATTCTATATGTTTGATAAACAAAATTAAAATACGTAATAATTATAAATTATATTTTGACAAAATTATGCCGTGAATTATAAGTAATTACAGAATTAGTTAAAATGAGATTATATTTTTAATATTTGAAAATTGATTTGTGTGACATGAGCGCAAAAGAAGATGATTACATCACTTATTAGTAATGTTACAAATGAGTCGAGATCTTCTGTTTAATATTATGGTATCTTATTGTGTCTAATAAATTTCAGTCATTCATTTATGTAGGTCCCGCATGAGTCTCATATAGGTCTCACAAAATAAATGATTGAGATTTTATGAAATAGAATAAAACAAAATAATATTAGACAGATGATCTTTTCTCGTTACAAATCCTGTAAAGAAATGGGAATGGGTTGCTTTCATGACCCAGAGAACACTTACCCTTCAACGGGAATGGGTTGCTTTCATGACCCAGAGAACACTTACCCTTCAACCCTTTATGTTCATTCTTGAACTCAATTTTTACCTTTCCATTTCAAGTCATTTTCTTAATTTCTCTTTCTTTCAACCGTTTTCTTCACAACGGTTACCAGAATTTGGATCATTGATCTAGACCCTTTCTTCTAAGATGCTGATTTCCTAATGTCCATTGTCCACTCAAACCGTTGTTTCAGCCGGCCTTTTTGCTCCTATAAAAATAGATTCCCCAGTGACTGAAACCCGCTTCTACCTCTCAACTTATAAGCCTGACTGATATTCAAGTTTCGTCACATATGGCAACCACCGGCCAAATCCTCAGATTCTTTGCTATCCTACAAGCCACAGCTAACTCTTCACTATGCATACTCATCCAACTTCCCTTTTTCTTCCCCTTCTATGTCATGCTAAGCACTCCCAAGTTCTGGGACAATTTCCTTCAACCCTATAAGCCTCACGCTTATTTCCTTTGGTTTCTTAAAACCACGCCTGTAACGTTGTCAGGTTTTGCACCAGCTACGAAATTATAGGTCATCTCCTCAACTTCAATTACGTTTCATGCAGGATTTTTCTTGATTCCCTTGAAAGTCATCGGTCTTCTCACAGATGCCATAAACTTCAATTTCCAGGCACTAGCTGATCAGAAAGCGTTTCCTGGCTCCGCTAACTTGACATCATCATCAATGCTACAACAACCAAGAAGCATTCATTTGTCAGATAATAGCATTTGAACATACAAAAGAATACGCATTTTGGAGCTGACCTGCTCGACCATATCAATCATTCATACAGCATAGCCTTAAATAGAAGGCTTTATGTTGTACGTGTGCTCATTTATTGAACTGTATACACATGCATATTCTCGGTCAACCAATGCAGCATGACTACAATCATATAAAAAAGTGTCCATCAGCTCTAATTCGAGAAAAAGATACGTTGCTTCTTCTCCATGAAGTGCATCCAAGTCCAAGAAGTAATGCTCTTCTTTTCAGGCAGTCGCTCAAAGATGACTCGGTCCATTTCCAGACTTGGGTTAGGGATTGGCGAAATCCAACCAAAGCCAGCTTTGTCAAATGTACCTGTTCAGGATACGGACAATATCAAATGCTCCTGCAGCTTGTACAAACGCTAAGAGAGCTACGCTGGTATATCAAATGCTCCTGCAGCTTGTACACACGCTAAGAGAGTGATGCTGATTTATCAAATGCTCCTGCAGCTTGTACACACGCTAAGTGAGTTATGGTGATCTTATTTACTCTCACCCCCTCGCTTCTCCACTCCCTAAAGTAAGAGATAAAGCTTGACAATGCAGCTGAATTATATAAGCTATCCTGGCACATTCTCCCTCATCGCAACGAACAAAGCAATGGGGTTCATCGAGGCCTGGAACCATCGTATTTCACATGAAGGCAACTGATGTGACTGAAAAGCTCGCAGACATAGTGAAGACTATGATAAGAGTTACACCACCCAATGCAACTAGAGCCTGTCTTGAATAGGGTTGATTGAATTTGCTTCAGAAACCTCAGAGTCTAGCAGTGGTTTCAAAGAAAGTGAAGTGATTTTGCACTGTCCAGTAATGATATGTCTCTATTTACTAGTAACATCAGTAATTCCCCAGCTTAACAAACCAACATGAAGATAATGTTGGCAACATGATCCGCCGTACGACGAGGCAGAGAACCGACAACGTTGCCGCCACTCACACAGAGTAATTATGAAAGCCGATATGAACAACCAACTCCAGCCAACAAATTAAGCAGAAGCCAAGTCGTGAAAAACACTGGTACCTGCCACCTACTCTTTTACCCTGTAAAATGGATGATGACTCTGAGTACTGTATTTCATCAATCCCCCTCTGTTTATTTCACCCATCTTCCTAACATTTGCTTGGTTGGTTGGTTAATCTTGTTATCTTTGGCGCTATTATTTGCTTCATGCTTGATACTTATCAAAGTCTCCCCCTTATCCAACAGTACCTATAAAAGTAGAACCTCTCTTAATCAGTTCCGTTGATCGGAAGTTAATTAATGGAATGGAATTAAACAGAACAGAACGATTTATATTATAATGAAATGTAATATAGTAAAAAATTATTTGAAAAAATAGAAAGATTCATAATGTAATGTAGTGAACTGTTATTTTGAAAATAGATGACATGAAATATAATGAATAATAAATGACTATTATATTCCTGATATTAAAATGGTTGTTACAAGAAGTTTA
>JANPWT010000007.1:25706683-25726617 GCA_024678245.1 Erythroxylum densum
AATGGGATTCGAACCCATGCCCTTTCGGACCAGTACCTGAAACTGGCGCCTTAGACCAACTCGGCCATCTTGACTTTATGAAAAATTGCCTTCCAAAATTTAATTCTCACAACAATCGCTTTCTGGAGTTACCGCGCTCTCAAAACTACTTTCTCATACTTCTCAGCGGCAGCCTAAATGACTTCTGTCATTGCCAAGCTTCAAACTAAGCTGCTCTCACTCTCCCTTTGCAGACTTATCTCATCACTAGCTCTTCTCAAAGACCCACCTTTAATTGAACCCATAAAACATGAACACCAATTTCCTAATTCTTCGCTTGACCCTTTTCACGTCTTCAGTGTTTACTCCAGAACCGCTCCCTGCACCATCGAGAACACAGAAATCTTGCATTCCCATTTGCTTAAAACTGCATTATTTGAATGTAATATGTTCCTTTCTAATTTTTTACTTGATTGGTATTGTAAGTCTGGTGATATGTTTAATGCGGCCAAGTTGTTTGACAGAATTCCTCAACCGAATGCGATATCTTGGAATATTATGATTTCAGGTTATAACAATACATTGAAATTCGAGGATTCGCTGAGAACTTTTTGTAGGATGCGTATTTTAGGTGTTGAGGCCAACGAGATCACCTATGGGAGTGTCCTATCCTCTTGTGCTAATTTGCAAGCGTGTGTTTTCAGTGAACAGCTATATTCTCTTGCAATCAAAAATGGATTTTATTCGAATGGTTATCTTAGGACAGGGATCATGGATGTATTCTCCAAAAGTGGTAATTTTGATTATGCTTTGCGGGTGTTTAATGATGTCTCTTGTGGGAATGTGGTTTGTTGGAATTCCATCATCTCTGGGGCTGTTAGGAATCGGGAAAATTGGGTTGCTTTGGAATTGTTTGGTCAAATGTGTCGAAGGTTTTTGGTCCCAAACAGTTTCACCTTTTCAAGCATTTTGACTGCCTGTGCCGCTCTTGGAGAAATTGAGACTGGAAAAGGAGTTCAAGCGTGGGTTATTAAATGCTGCGTGAAGGATGTTTTTGTGGGAACTGCCATAGTTGATCTGTATGCAAAATGCGGGGATATTGTTGAAGCTGTCCAAGAATTTTCTAGAATGGCAGTCCGCAATGTGGTTTCGTGGACTGCCATTATAGCGGGTTTTGTTAAGAATGATGATTCCATCTCTGCTCTCAAAATTTTCAAAGATATGAGAAAAATGGGAGGGGAAATAAACAACTTCACAGCAACAACTGTAGTTACATCTTGTGCTAAGCCAGGCATGGTCAATGAGGCAATTCAAATTCATAGCTGGATTTTAAAAGCTGGATTCTGTTTGGATCCAGTGGTGGAAGCTGCTGTGATTAATATGTATTCAAAAATAGGTGCCATTGATTTGTCAGAGGCAGTGTTTAAAGAAAGGACTGATATCAAGAATACTGGGCCATGGGCAGTCATGATTTCTTCTTTTGCTCAGAATTACCATCCCCAGAGGGCCATAAAATTGTTTTGGACAATGATAAAGGAGGGTCTGAAACCGGATCAAGCTTGCTATTCAAGTGTGTTTAGTGTCATAGATTCCTTGAGGTTAGGGAGACAACTCCATTGCTACACTCTTAAAACTGGATTTGTCTTTGATCTTTCCATTGGTAGTTCTCTTTTCACAATGTACTCAAAGTGTGGAACTATAAAGGACTCCTACAAAGTTTTTGAGGAAATTCCTACCAGAGACAATGTTTCATTGGCCTCAATGATTGCCGGTTTTGCAGAACATGGCTTGGCAGATCAAGCTTTTGGGCTTTTTCGGGATTTGCTGTCTGAAGAAACTAGACCAGACCAGATGAGTTTGGCTGCTATTCTCACTGCATGCTCTGGCCTTTGTTCCTTGCAAAGAGGTAAAGAGATTCATGGATATATTTTTCGTGTTGAAATTAGCAGAGAACCACTGGTTGGTAGTGCACTGGTTACCATGTACCTGAAATGCGGGGCTCTGAAGTTCTCAAAAGTAGTCTTTGACATGCTTCCAGAAAAAGATCAAATTTCATGTTCTGCTCTGGTTTCAGGATACGCTCAGAATGGGTTGTTGGAAGAAGCATTGTCATTATTACACGAAATATCAATCTCCAATTTCGCCATAGACTCATTCATGATTGCATCCATCCTTGGAGCAGTTGCTACTTTGAACAGGTTGGGTGTTGGGATTCAATTGCATGCCTACGTCACAAAAATGGGTTTAGATTCAGATGTTTCTCTTGGAAGCTCACTTGTTACAATGTACTCTAAATGTGGAAGCATTAAGGATTCCAGTAAAGCATTTGATCGAATTGATGAACCGGACTTGATAGGCTGGACAGCTATGATTGCAGGCTATGCTCAACATGGAAAAGGTGAAGAAGCGTTAAGAATGTATGAACATATGAGAAAAGAAGGGATCAGACCTGATCCTGTTACATTCGTTGAAGTTTTATCTGCCTGCAGCCATGCCAATTTGGTTGAAGATGGCTATTTTCACTTTAATACTATGACCAGAGAATTTGGAATTCAGCCGAATAATCGCCATTATGCATGTATGGTTGACCTTATTGGTCGTTCTGGAAGGTTAAAAGAGGCTGAAAAGTTCATTGAAAGTATGCCAATTGAACCTGATGCTTTAGTTTGGGGAACACTACTTGCTGCTTGCAAATTGCATGGAGATGTTGACCTCGGCAGGGTAGCTGCCAAAAAAGCTATGGATTTGGAGCCCTATGATGCTGGAGCTTATGTTGCATTGTCAAACATCTTCGCAGATGTAGGTCAGTGGGAGGAAGCTCTAGAGGTTAGACGCCTGATGAAGGGTACTGGAGTTAGAAAAGACTTCGGCTGGAGTTCCATGTGAAATACTTGCTACCTGTCTTGGTAAGTCTCTGACATATGTTTTAGGATGGCATTCAGGAAAGTTTCTCAACGCAAATATTATGTGAAGTTGAACAAATAAAAGGAAAACGGTAAACAAATTGATGCACATCATTAATGATCTCTAAGTTACACATCCTTTTCTTCCTTTAGTCCCCATTTTGAGAATTTGAACTCTTACGAAATGATTCCATTTACTTTCTATGCTATCGAATTCTAGGAATAAAAACATAAAGCTATAGTTAAACTCATGTAGTAGCTATGAAGGCTATTCACTTTCTAAGTTCTTAAGTTATATGTAGTCTCTTTCAGAGAACAAATTGTTCTTGTTAAATCCTAAAGTTGCACCCCTTGCACGAGGAAGTAGTCAACATCACGTGAAGAAGTGCATCAATATCCAGGACCAGGCAAGCAGAATGATTGGGTACATGGCTATAGTTAAACCCATGGGGCTGGAACTTAGTTGGGTTAGAGTTCATCTGCCAACCTCTATCAGTAGAAGCTCTAACTGCTACCTAGCCAACCACAACTGCGTTCCTGTAAGTAATCCGGCTTTAATGTGCTTTCTCTTTTACTGATATGAACACTCAAATATAAATTGATTTAGAAATTTGATTACCGATCACAAGAAAATGCGCAAGTGTATTCTATTTTGAATTCTACATTTGCTGTCTCTACCTTGTTTTAAGTTTCCATCTTAGAAATTGTTAATATGAAGAGAGATTGGAGAAATACTACTTAAGTTAATCATCTGCTTAACCTTTGTATATTAATAGGGTTAAAAAGATTACAGTATAAAATTACTAAAATAAGTCTATATTCACACCCTAAACTTCTGTTCTAAATGGCTAACTGAGTTGGGAAATGGTTAAAAAAAAAATATACAATTTGGGGACAAACTGAATATTATTCAAGGTCGTTTGTAAGGGTAGAACTAATCGTTAGATACCGTTAACGTAAGATGACATGGAAACTTGAAGGGATAGTTGGGCATCAGCTGTATCTGATTGTGTTACTGTTACATGTCAAATGATTTGACATTAAAACTTAGCCGTTATGTGCATCCTTCTCTGATATATACATGCTCCTTTCTGTAGCCAAATTTAAAATGCTGGCCATTTTCTCTGGAGATGTTTGCAGAGACTTTAGCAACAGGTCATGGATCACACCAAAGTTCTTCAAAACTTATCCTCTGGACAACCAATTAAATAATATAGGAGCTTCTGCCCAAGCGGCACTGGAAATATTTTTGACCGAGGCCACACAGTTTCAAAGTGAGCATGTTATAAGCAAGAAGCCATGTTGAAGACTGCCATGGAACTTTAGAAACTGAGACCACAAGTCATAGAAAGAGAGCAAAAGTACCCTTTCTAATTCTTTGTAGCCACCACAAGGTCTACCATCATCGACATCAGAGGAGTTGATTCCCTGAAATCTACTGTATTAATAAATTTCAGTTTTGATCTTTAAGTGATAAACAAAATGTTTGGTTTGCTCATAGATTCCTCATTCCTCAGAATTTTTTAAAACTCAATGTTTTACATTTGGTTCTTCAAGAATTTATACCCGATAACAATTCTTGTATATTGAAAGGGAAACAAATTCTTTAACATCACAGCCCGAGGTTGCCGGCCTCATGAAGCAGTACAGTATCAAAGATTGTGAACACCAAGTCAGCACTTTATATGCACAAATTATAATTATCAGTTTCGATTGAAAATTAGTATCTCAAGTTCACAAGACAAGAAACAAGTTTAGACATAGATATGTACACAAATACCTATTTTATAAATTTGCATGAGGGCATTCCTGTTCATAATTCCCCCATTACAAGGAGATGATGAACTGTAGTACCAAACGCTTACCGTGGAAACGAACAGAAAATAAATCACAGTTGCGAAGATCTCCCATCAGTCATTGCTTCCTTTTCTTATCCATTTCTAGCTGCATCGCTATGTCTCTACCAGTCAAACATGCTCTATCGTGATTGGATAAATTTTAAACTGCCTAACTTTGACCCTATGCATGAAGAAAACGTAAATTGAATTGCTGAAAACAATTTATAAAAAGATTGAAAGTATAGAAAGATAAGAGTCATTTTCTTCTAGGATACCAACCTGGAGGACAAAAACTTGCACTGTCACTATTAATTAGTAAAGTTTCCAAACCGACCTAACTTGACCCTGTGGCATCAACAAACTGCAAGTTTCAATTCTGAGGTGATATAAAAACAGAAGTGAAAATATAAAAAATGGAATTACTAATCCTTCAAGAGAACCAACCTGGTGCATGCAAGCTCACATTGCGAAATAAATGCATCAGAAACTGGTGTAGCATAATAACCTTGGAGATGCTAGAAAAGCCTCAATTTCACCGCCCTGGTTTACAAGTTATGGTAGCAGGTGCAAAATGACACCTGAAAGTTCGAAGGAATGGATAAACAGCCCACTGTAAACCTCTTTCTGAATCAAGTGAACCCAGTTGGAACCTTCCTTCTTTTTAGCTTTTTGTCCCTGACACCGTCATAGAGAAGTTCATAGGCAAAGTAAGTCAAGTGACTTTTCTTCAATAAATCTTCCACTACAATCTTAGGTGCTGCAACCACCTTTTTATCAGCCTCAAATATTGTACCCACAACCTCGGGGACGATACCATTCTGCACCATAAGATGGATAATTCCTACTGCCTGATGAACTCTATGCTGCAGGCACAAACAATTTATTACTCGGCCAAATGTTGCAAGTGATGGTATGAAACCTGTTTCAATCTTTTCTAGGAGAAAATTGTATGCTGAATCAATGTTGTCTGTTTTGCAGAAGCCATCAATCATGACACGATATGTATAACTGTCTGGAGCACAACCTTTATCACTCATTTCTAGGAAAAGCTTTTCTGCCATGAGCATATCCAGCTGACTCGAGAAACCCTTAATCATGATGTTGTATGTAGCTCTGGTATGAGACATTTTATACTGTTCTTCCATTCTACTAAAGAGATGGAATGCTCCATCCAAATCCCCATTGTTGCAAAACCCACTGATTATTGTGCCAAAACTGACAGAATCTGGATTTAGACCCATGTTCCCTATTTCCTCAAGTAACTCCAAAGCCTTGTTCACTTTCCGAGCTTTACAGAGGCTCTCTATAACTATGTTATATGTGATGATATTAGGAATGCACCCTTTCTGCAGCATGTTATTGAAAAGCTCCATCACATCTTCAGTCTTTGAAGCTTTGCAGAGGCCATTTAACACAGAGTTGTATGTAATCACATCAGGAGTAACACCATTTGTCCACATGTTATCAATAATGTCAATTGCCTTTTCCATCTTAAACTGTTTGCAGCAGCCATCAATCAAAGTATTGAATGTAAAAATGTCTGGCGGATATCCTTTGGCAATTGCATCATTCATTAGGTTAACCGCATCAGAAAGACAACCCATCTTGCACAATCCATTTATCAGTATATTATATGTCCAAATATCAGGGGCACTACCATCTTCTGGCATCTTATTCATAAGCTGCAAGGCTTCTAGAATAAGTCCTTGTTGAGACAAACCTCTAATTAGCGTATTGTACAGAACAATACTTGGTTTTAACCCTTTCCTCAGCGTGTCATCAAACAGCGCCATGGCACGGTCTGTGTCACCATCCTGGCATAAACCACTTATAAGGGAGCAATAAGTAAATTCATCAGGAATAAAACCCTTAAAAATCGCATCATCAAGAATTTTTTCAGCATTTTCTATCATGCCCATCTTGCAATGCCCATGAATAATAGTATTATAAGTAAAGCTATCAGGCTCTAAACCTTCATTAACCATTTTATGTAGATAGTTTTCAGCTTCTACAACTTTACTGCTTTTACACAATCCACAGATTAATGTGTTATATGTCACAACGTCAGGAGTTAGCCCTTCCTTGGTCATGCCATCCAATAAACTGATTGCCCAATTGACTGCTCCTTTTCTGCTGAAGCCTTGGATGAAGACATTACATGTAAACAAATTTGGGCAAACTCCTTTCTTCAGAATTTTGTTAAGCAGTTTCTCACCTTCTTGGGTACACCCCTTCTTGCATAGTGTATGTATAAGCTTATTAAATGCAGAAATCGGAGGTAAAATCCCCAACATGAGCATTCTATTAAACAATTCATATGCCTCAAGTTGATGATTCTCTTCATAGAACCCACTAATAACTGTACAATATGCAATTGCATTATGTTCACACCCCTGACAAGGCATATTGTTAAGGAGCCTCAGGGCTGCATGGGGCCTTTTTGTCGTACAAAATGACTTCATCCTAATTGTGAAAGTGCAGACATCAGGAGTAATCCCTTTATCTTTCATTCTCAAATAAACTTTATGGGCTTGATTGAAGTACCCGTGCCCTACCAATATATTCATAATGGCATTGTAAGATAATACGGATGGTTCACAATTATAGAAGTCCATTCTCTCAAACAAATCAACAGCTTCCTGAACCTTTCCTTTCTTTCCATAGCTTCTGATTACTCCAATATATACTTTCTCCATTAAACTGCTATCAATATTCATCCTCATGTCCATGAGCACACGCTCCATGGCCTCAAACTCCCCATAAAATCCAAGCTTGTCAATCATGCACTTATAAGTAATAAACGTGTGTGCAAACCCATCTTCATTTTTAACAGAATTGAATACTTCAAGAGCTTTAAGAGGATGCTTTTGGTACTTTATGACAGCAGCTACATGCTTAGGAAGCAAAGTAGGACTCATACCAAGAGCAACAGCAGCTATGTAATTAATATACTCAAATTCTACTTGCTTCAATATTCAAATTTCCTTAACAAAAAGCACAGGGCATGAATCATCGAAATGCAATCCGCGTAACAATCATAAGCAAGCAGTAAAATTTTTTCGGCGTCAATTAGTAAATACGAAGCAAAGAATTGCTAGAATTATATCTTTCAAAAATTTTCCTAATAACCAAACAGGAAAAGAAGAGAGAATAACAGAGTTTTGGGGCATGAAGTACCTGTTATTTGGACATAAAAACCGCAAGGTTCAGCACAGGTTAGTGTGAGTTTGATTCGTAGAACAGACATAGGGCTTTAGCTTTCAAGGGCTCAAAAGATTTTATAAGAAGACGTAACCTGCGGACAGTTCTATCTCGGTTTAACCGACGAACGGCTGAGATCCTCCGATCCTTCTGAGGGACCCACAATTCGATCAATTAATGCTGAAAGAATAACACGAGAGATTGTTGCGGCAGACAAGTTAAGAGGTAGTTAACTAGTTTTTACATTTTTCTTATGAAATTTCTTCTACTTATTTATATGAAGTTTACATATTTCTGAAGTTAACTAGTTTTAACGTTTTTTTATTAAATTCCATCCGCATATTTATATGAGGTTTACATATTTGTATGTTTCGACATTTTTCTTATTAAATTTCATCAACATATATTTATATGAGGTTTACATATTTGTATGTTTCGACATTTTTCTTATTAAATTTTATCAATATATTTATATGAAGTCCGTATATTAATGTAGTTAATTAGTTTTAACATTTTTTAATTAAATTTTACCCACGTATTTATATGAGGTTCACATATTTTCACACAAATATATGAACCACATTAAAAAGAACAGGGTTGTAAGACCCTAACATATACAGGATGTTCCAACCCGTACAAAAGGCATAAAAATGACTCTCATTGAGTAGTCACTAATTAAGGAATCCTAATAAAAAATTAGAAATGTGAATAAAAAGTAGAAACTAGAATAGTAATTAGAGTGCATTTTGTATGAATTTTTATTATTGAAGTTATTAATTATATTAGTGTTTGTTATCAAATACTAAGAATGATGACAACAATTTTTTAATACTATTTAATTATTATATGATTGATTTTGTAAAAATTTAATTAAATTGGTTTATATTATTTTAACAAAAAGTTTTTTATTTAATTAATTAATTAATTAAAATTATTTTTAATTATTTTTTAAATAATTGTATATGATTTTTCTTATAAGAATAAAATTGTAAAACTATAATGAACTTATATTATGATATAAAATCATTGAAATAAAATAAAATAACAACTTGAGATAATAGAGAGTTTAAGTTAACACAAAAAAGAAGAAAAAAGAATTTCAATTACTTACATTTATTTATTATTCACTCAATTTTAGGTTTTTTAAAATTCATTTAATATATTTCAACCTTTATCTTTTCCATTGCTATAAAACCAACTAAAAATGAAGGAATGTAACATGCATGGCCATTCCTAAGTCACCAAACGTATGAATTAGGGATGAGATCATCCCCTATACTCCTACTCTGTTTCATACCCTTTCAGCCACCTTACCCTCAATAAGATTATGCCCATATCCCCCTCCCACCTCTCTCACTCTATCCGTCACTCTCTTCGTCGTCTGCCTCGATAGGAACCTCCTATGTTTTTTGTTCACAACCTCAAAAAGCCCTTATAAATTTAACACAAATGACAAGGATATTAGATCGAATGCATTTACACTTCCATATCATATTGGTTCATCTCAAAATAATTGGTCACAGCATTTATTACCCTGAACTTTATTGCAGCTACGTCGTATGCTTCTAATGCTTAGCTGCCACCACCAATTGCAGCAGACGTCAAAATAACAATGAAATCCAAGATGCAGTGAAGATACATTGGTGAATGCTAATAATTTGCTGTTATACATGGAGCAAAAATGTTAAACAAAGTATTACCAAAGGTGCCTAAAAGATAGAAATCTTAAATGAAGGTGTAAAACTTTCTCATCCAGTTCAGTAGATGTCATTGGTATATATACAGTTACAATAGCAAAGAGGTTAGTATATACAGAGATATTTTAAGGATGTTAATTATCTTTCCTAAATAAGTTGATTTTACAAGGACTCTTTATTACAACTGAACCAGATTTGTTTGTGGTAGGGTAGACTTCGACCTTATCACCAAAATACCCTCCCTCAAGCGAAACTGGTTGGGACAAACAGAGAGCTTGTTGTGGAGAAAGAGAAACCGAGCTAATGGCAATGGCTTGGTAAGAGCATCTGCAATTTGACTAGTCGTGGAGATATACCGAATGCATAATCATTTGTTGGTTATTTGCTCTCGAACAAAGTGAAAATCGATTTCAACGTGCTTGGTACGCCCAGGAAAACAAGATTTGCAACTAGATAGGTGGCACTAATATTGTCACACTATAGCACTGGAGGTCAGGAAAACTCAAAACCAAGTTCAGTCAAGAGCTTTTCAATCCATAGCAATTCAGTAGTGGTGTTGGCTAGACTGCAAAATTTTGACTCAGTGCTTGAGTAAGATATTGAACATTGTTGTTGAGAGCTCCAAGATATTAAGTTAAGACCAAGATAGATACAAGAAGCCCCTTGAGATCGGTGATTATCACGAGAGGTAGCCCAGTTAACATCTGAGTAAGCATGAAGTGACAATGTAGAGCTTGGTCGAAAGAGAAGTCCATGCGTCATTGTGCCCTTTAAGTATCTAAGGATTCGTTTGATGGAAATCCAGTGACTCTCTGTTGGTGCTTGCATGTATTGATACACCTTGTTCACCACAAAGGCAATCTTCGGTCTAGTTATTATGAGATATTGGAGAGCGCTGACAATGTTATGATATCCAGTAGGATCAGAATACGGAGTGCTAGAGACAACAAGGTTTGTAGAAGATGCCATTAGGGTAGATGTTGCTTTGTCGAGTCCATCTTAATACGAACTAACAGATCATGAATGTATTTATGTTAACGTAAAAAAAGACCAGTAGAGCTACGAGTTGCTTCAATGCCAAGAAAGAAGTTAAGAGGGCCTAGATCTTTCATAGCAAAAGAATGACTTAAAGATGAAACAATAGATGTAATTTCCATTTTTGAAGATCCTATAATGACGATGTTGTTGATATAAATCAGAATTAAAATGACAAAAGTGGCAGTTCATCTAATAAAGAAAGAGGCATCAGCTTGTGATTTATGAAATTGCAATTGGAGAAGACGAGAACAAAGCTACGTAGACCATGCACGTGGCGCTTGCTTAAGACCATACAAAGATTTATGAAGGCAACGAACATAATTTGGAAAACGAAGATCAACAAAGCCAACTAGTTGCTGTATATAGACCTTATCATTAAAAACACCGTGAAGAAAAGTGTTAGAAACATCTAACTACTTGATCGGCCAATTGTACTAAACCGTCAATGCAAGAACAAGGCAAATGGTTGTTGGCTTGACCACAGGACTGAAAGTTTGGTCATAATCAAGGCTATGTTGTTGAGTGAAACCCTTTGCCACAAAACGTGCTTTAAATCGACCAACAGAGCCATCAGGCTTGTGTTTAATGCAAAAAACCCATTTGCTGCCAACAATATTTTTGCCCATGGGAGGAGGTACAAGACTCCAAATATGATTAGTGATCAAGGTGTTGTATTCTTCGACCATCACATGCCACAGAGGGTCCTTGGATTTTGTGGTGTAACATGAAGGTTCATATTTAGGAAGTGAAGTGGTTGTCACAACATACTTAGGATTCGGTTTAGTAATATCTGACTTAGTATGTGTGAAATTTGTTAGGAATGAAGAAATAGGATTGGAATTTGTGGCAGGAGAGGATGTTGATGTTGAGTTTGTGGAAGTAAGGAAGAATGGGTGGTTGTGCATGGAATTTGACGTGTCAACATGTGTTGGGGATTGGGAGTGGACAATTGTTGGAGAAGATGGGGCATTTTTTGGTGGTTGAGAGAAGCAAGGAAAGAAAACTAGGGGTGGCCCAAGGATAGATGGTTGGGTGGATGGCTCTGGAGAATTGGATGTTGTTATGGAAAAAGGAAAGTCCATCTCCTTAAAAACCACATTACGAGAAATATAAATTCTATTTGATTGTAGATGCAAACACTTATAGCCCTTGTATTTACTACTATAGCCGAGAAAAAAACCCTTGGTCAAACGAAATTGGAGCTTGTGATGATTGTAGGGACGCAAGTGTGGGAAGAATGCATAACCAAAAATTCAAAGAAACTTGTAATCAAGCTGAGTATTAAAAAGCTTTTCCCATGGTGATAGATAATTAAGCACTTTGGTAGGTAACATGTTGATGAGTAAAGTTGCCATCTCAAAGGCTTCAAGCCAATAAATCGAAGGAAATGAGGCCCTAGCAAGTAGTGTAAGACCCGTTTCAACAATGTGATGATGTTTGCATTCTGATAGACCATTTTGTTTGTGAGTATGGGGACACAAAATACGATGAGTAATGCCACAGGATGCAAACACAAAGGATATAGGTTTATATTCAATACCGCCATCAATTTGAAGACATTTAATGCAACAACCAAAATAAGTCTCAACTATATTCTTGAACATAAGAAAAACCGAAGTAACTTCAGACTTAGAATGCAAAGGAAAAATCCAGGTAAACTGACTAAAACCATCAACAAAATTTAAATAGTATTTAGCACCAAAAACAGAAGAAAAAGGAGTAGGTCCCAAAATGATCAATACACCATTTCTAAAGGCTGAGCATAGGAGTAGGTCCCAAAATGATCAATACATTCACCAATAAATGCTACAGAGTGAAAATTTTTATGTGACATAGACTGCTATAGTTGGAGTTGATACAAACCATTTTTAAGTTCTCCTTAAAGAATTACATGACCCTGCGGTTTTTCCTGAGCATAGAAACCAAAAGAATCAAAAAGAAAAGTGCTATTGAAATCTTTGCAAAATAAGAGACGGACAATAAATTCTTCGTAATGGATGGAATATGTAATACATTATGAAGATAAATGCCACCATTCTATGAAGGTAAGAAAGAAGAACCAATATGATAAATGGCTAAACCTGAACCATTGCCAACAGCCACTGTGTCAGAGCCAAGATAATATGAATGCACAGTAAGGCTGTTGAAGTTTGCAGTTGAGTGACTGGTAGCACTAGAATCAGCATACCAGTTTGGATCTAAGGAAGTAGAAATAGAAGTGGCATAAGATGAGTGCTGCGAAGAGGGGCTATAATATGTAGTATCAAAACGATGCCAATAAGTAAGGACGGTGTGACCCTAATATCCACAAAGTTGGCATTGCATAAGAGGAAAGTGTGATATAGAAGATTGATTAGATTGGAAACAACCACGTCTGCTACCACGACCTTAGTCATTAACAACACCTCAGTTTCCTCTGGTTTGGTGACTAGAAGTAACATAGGCATGATCAACTGAAGAATCCACTTGTTTGACAACATTAGCAATAAGAGAAACATCTTCAATTAGGCATTGTTGGCGCTGAAGGTGACCCTCATAATTAAGTAGCATGCTTTGGAGTTAAGAAGATGTAATTTCATCCAATTTGGTATAAAAGAAGACCACAAACAAATCATACACAGCCCTAAGACCATTGAGAGTATGGTTAATAATATCTGCATCATGAATAGAAAAACCCACAGCTGTAAGAGAATCAATAAGACTTTTTATATGCTTAAGATAATCTTCCATAGACAAAAATCCTTTGGTGAGATTGGCAAGTTCAGTTTTAAGATCATGGACACGTGACCTAGAGGCAGAGGGATAAAGTTGCTATAATGTAGTCCAAATGGAAGCAGATGTGTCGTAGCTAATAACCTGTGCAAGTACACCTTCAATTAGAGAAGAAAGAATCTAGCCAAGAATGAGTTGATCTTGTTTATGTCATGCAAGATATTTAGGATTAAGTGCTACAATAAAGTCATAAGTAGCAATAAATTTATCAACATAACCAAGAAGTCTGAGTCCACGAAGAGTAGAAAGAAACTGGGCATGCTAAAAAAGATAATTAGAGCCATCAAGTCTTCCAGATGTTGTTGAAGATATTTTTTGATTGGAAAATTGAAGACAGAAATGATGGGGACAGTGTAGAAGAAGAAGAAGAAGAAGCAGAAGAAGAAGAAGAAGAAGTAGTGTCCATGAAAAAAGAAGACGTGAGTCAAAAAAGGTGGCTCTGATACCATAAAAGATAGAAATCTTAATTGAAGGTGTAAAACTTTCTCATCCAGTTCAGTAGATGTCATTAGTATAAATACAGTTACAATAGCAATGAGGTTAGTATATACAGAGATATTCTGGGGATGCTAATTATCTTTCCTAACTAAGTTGAGTTTACAAGAACTCTTTGTTACAACTGAACCAGATATGTTGGTGGTAGGGTAGACTTCGACCTTATCTCCAATAATGCCATCGTATAGGTCCTTGTTTTAGGCAACATGACCTATTTTTGGTTGCCAACGCCCTGTTGATGATGCCTGTAGAAGCATGTCAAGAATCATTAGCATGAACTTACAGTAACTACCAAGTCATAGACAGATGAACAACCAAAGATGAACCTCATGACACCTTTGTACATGGAGGCTCCCTTCAAAAACCTGCTACTCTTCCTATCAATCATTTTTACAGAGATGATTATGCAATGTAACTGAATGAGAATTTTGAACAAATCTTATGTCATTTTATACCTCTTTAGGGATGTAATAAATTCTTTCTTGGACACGTGCTTCATCTCCTCCAATTCCTTAGTATAATAAAAGTCCGATTAAGATAATAACCTCACTTGGTAAGTGAACAATCAAGTAAAATCCAAAGTACCAATAGTATATTATTGGGAAGTTGGTTTTTGCTGCAAGACCCTAATATTTAAGAGCTGCTAAGTCATAAGCTCCAGCTGCTTTATCTTCCATATGATATCCACATAACACAACCCAAAATTTTGAGTGAAGGAAAGGTAAATTTCATGTCTCTCCTATTTTTATCTAAAGAAATGTATAAAGTTTACGTTGCTAAAAAACAAAATCTAAAAACCAAACTAAGTATAGATGCTAGGTCTCACCCAGATATACTATGGTAGTATAGTTCATATGTTGGAGTAAGAGCCAAACATCCAAGATCCCACATTCCATGTAAAAGGCAAAAGAAAGAAATTTAAATACCAACGTCATTAGAAAGCTCAGATGTTGCAGATATAGGTCTATTGATACTGTATCAATATAGGTATTGATACTCTTGTATCGTACTGTTCAATGTATTGTGATGCTCTTGTATCGTATTGTCTGGTACTTTACTCTTATGTCCTACTATTCATTGTATCATGATGCTCTTGTATCACACTAGTTGGTACTCTACTCTTGTATCATACTGATTATGTACTTTACAGTACTCATAACTTCGCAAGGTATATATGTAAGTTTTTTTTCAATCCTACAATTTTTTAGGCACTAACTACAAACCCTTTATAAGAAACCGAAGAGAAAATAGAGATGGATAGGAACTTGATGCCCTTTTTTAGCCTGACCCTCCCTCTTACAACTGTTATCCCATAAAGGTGCTTCTCATCTACCTATCCACCTGTGCCTACATGGACGTGACCATTGGCCAGAGAGGGTTTAAAAGAGTGTAACCATTAGTATATTGCTGGACATTTTTTTTACTTTTTCCATAAAGTTGGACAACATTTAATCGCAGTTTTTGGTTTTTCAAATAACTTATCGATTAAGTTACGTAATTTGATTTGGATAAAGATAATAAAGTGACTTAATAAATGATCTAAATTAATAGGTCAAAGTTTAGGTAGAAAATATATCCTGATCAGTGTGGACCGGACCCATATCGAGCTTGTGATGGAGAAACCCGATATGGAAGCTATATATAAATGTTAAGGTCTCTTGCAGTTGCTTATATCATTCGTAAGTATAAGGATTCTCTGACCCATTAAGAGCGCTTACATTTTGAGAAAACTATAGAAAGATGTTGACTGCGTCCCAATGAATAGTTCCCATAAAGACGGAGGAGGATTTACTCTCTTTTCGACTTCGAAAAACTTGTTTGAAGTTATGGAACTAAATCAAGTATTTTTTTAAATTTCTTCATTTATTGTTGTAACTAAGGTACCGTTACGTGTTACATGTGGTACAGAGTGGTGACGTAATTGGTGGTTAAAAATTAAGATTTTTTTAATTTTCTCCATAAGGTTTTTGGAGATTTAACTTCTTTTTCTCAATTTTCTTGCTTTTTATTGCATGAAATTGGTATAAATATGTTTAGCCTTAAGAAACAGGTTGAAAAAGAGCCCATAAGCGCAAAAATCATGCCTAAAACTTACCAAAAATTGCCCAGACGATCGGAGGTGATGGAGATCGTTAGGCACTGGTGCCATATGTGCCCAATGGCTAATAGTACCACCACTAGGGTGGTTAGTCTGGCGCGTGTAACACGTGGCACAACGGTGACCACTTGCGTGTCAGGCACTTATGTCGCATGAGTCAGTGGACGTGTCTGTGCGTCACCGTGCTTGTTTTACACGGGCCAAACATGTATGCGCTAGTGCATGTTTGACACATCGATGTGTGGACTGATGTGACAGATGATGTCAGTCGTATGAAATTTCTGCAACATTTAAAAAAACACAAAAAATTTTCAGATTTCTTCTAAGTGTGTCCTGGGGTGTTTTTGATCAGTTTCTAGGTCCAGGAAATTCATAAAACGAAATTTTCATTTTTTTGAATTTATGACATTATTAATAAATTAAAGTTTAACCCCAGAAAAGGAATTAAGGTGTTCTGAATCCGATTTTGAGTGAATTTTCATCCTTCGAACATTACATGAGGGAGATACTTCAAGTGCTTATGTCTCAGGTCTCATGTTTAGTGTTCGAGATTGCATGATAATTACTCGTAAAAGGAATTAAGACATTTCGTATAACAAAGTAGCAATAAGGGAGATATATGAGGTTCTTGTGTCTAGGGTGGTCGATTCAGTGTCCGGTGACGTATGATAGTCACTCTAATAAGATTTTTCCTTTACAAAAGTCTCAAATGAAGTTTTTAGAGAATATCTTTAGCACGAGTGTGTGACAATGAGACTGTGCATTCGGGTTTTTGCATTTATTAATGTTACATTGTCACGTACCATATGCCCAACAAGAATGTGAGGATGACATAAAGATGCATCCCTTATGTTTGTGGACTTTTTGAGTATTAATGAGGATGTAGTCACCAAAGTGGCCTTTCAAGTCAGTATTTTGAATTGTTCTGCTTACATGTTAGGGGATGTATTTGATTTTATGTTTAGTTATTCTACCCAAAGGTGTTGGCCTTACATAACATTTTGAGATGTGCATAAAGGCATAAGATGGAGGAAAGTTGTTGCTCAAGTGATTTATTCGCCCAAAGGTGGTAGTGTTATGAGAGTTAATAGTTTGTACTTCAATTGCTTTTATCTAGAAGTCTAATTGCATATACTATATATTCATCCCAAAAGTGTTTCATAATATATGTGATCGTATTCTCAAAAAAGATACTGTTTAATGGCTTTAAGTATCATTGTTAGCCTACATTTGTGTTGATTTAAATATTATCATCTTGTAGTCACCTTTCCGGTCAATAATATCAATGTCACCATTGAAACTCTGTCCAGTTTCAATATAAAGAAGTGGATAGAGGATGTATTGAATGCTATGGAGATAATTGATGTTAATACGGTCATACGGACAGATAGGCCATCTCTACCTACATCCATAAGCTCAAAAGCTCATAAAGTAGCATGTGAAACTTGTGATCAGTCTAATAGGTTATGTCTTATGACCATTAAGAGATCCATACTTGACCATCTGCTTAATGGACTTCTAGACACAGACATAGCGAAGGAGTTTCTTGGTAATGTCTCTAAGAGGTACACAGTCTAACCTAATATTGAGACAAGTGCCTTGGTGAAAGAATTATTCTCCACAAAGTATGGAGAAGGGGGAGTGATGGGGTACATATTAAGAATAATCCATCTTCACAGTAGACTGAAGATGCTGAATATTCCTCTTCTTGATGTTTTTATAATTCACCAAACTCTGAATATACTCCCTCTAGAGTTTAGTAATCTAGTGATGACATATTATTCGCAGGATAAGGAATGGGACTTCAATGCTTTGATTTCCTATTGTGTTGCTGAGGAGAAGAAACTTAAGCTTGCTACACCTACAACCCTCGAAGCAACTAAAGGGAAGGCAAAGATGAAGCCCGCTAAGATCAAGGGTAGAAAGTCAAAATCTTCTCTACATGCTGACGCTGGTCAATCTAATGTTGATAAAGGTTTTAGGAACATAAAGAAGTCAGTAGTATGGGGCCTAAAAAGAAAGACTGTGACCATTAGATAACTCCTTGGCTTATCAATTTATGAATTTGATTTACGATAGTCACATTAAGTATTTGGTGGCTATATAGTGGAGTATCTGATCAAGGTGGTTCCACGATGCAAGGGTTCATATCTAAGATAAAGCCAAATAAATAGAATGAGAAATTGATAGTTGAAAACAATGAAGAAGTATATGAAATATCTGTAAAGGAATGTATGAGTTGAACCTTGCTGCAAGACTCATTTTGATTTTTACACAACACATTTTATATGTGATCTTTGTATCAATTTAGGACAAAGAAGGTTGACGTTTTGTATTTAATGCTTCTGTAGAACAATTTTTGTTTAATGCAAAACATAATAGTACAACTTTCTTTTCATATGGTTTGTGTAGAATGTGTCTTACCCCAAATTAGATATATGCTTCTTCGTATCTTGCTGAGCAAGTAATGAAAAAAAGAACCCTGATGAATGAAAAGTCATACATGGTGTGACATAAAAGTTTAAGCCACATTTTTAGAGCTAGGGTTGAGATAATGATTAAGGAAAACATTCTCTCAATTCTAGATTATGCTGACCTGGGAACATGTGTTGACTATTGCAAAGGTAAGTTGACTAATAAGGAAGAAGGGTCAACTCATGTTTCTGACTTGTTAAGTCTGATTCATACAGATATCAGAAGACCTTATACAGTTGAATTGTGCAATTCTAAATGTATTCTAACATTTGTTGATAATTATTCCTATTACAATTATGTGTTCTTGCTTAAAGATTGAAGGTTGAGAACTAATTAGAAAAATCCATTCAGAGTGTCAGATCTGACCATGGAGGAGAATATCATGACAAACATAGTGTTTTAGGACATAAATAAGTGTGTTTGCTAGATATATGAAATTAGTTGGAATAGTGACTTAGTTCATTATGCTGAGTAGTCTTGAGCAAAATGGTGTGCTACCGAAAGGTATAATCTCACCTTAAAGGACTTGAAGAAGTCAATGCAGAACAGGAATAATCTTTCTAATTATCTAAAACTATGAAAACCCAGCCTTGCATACATTCGTGTATAAGGTTGTCCTACCGAGGTAGTATAATCCTTACAAAGAAAAATTGCATGCTCGTTCCATTCATTTCTATTTAGTAAGATATCCTGACCATTTTAAAGCTACAGATCTTACTATAGAGAAGGAGGGACCAAAATAATAGAAACAGCTAAGTTTCTAGAATATGATGTCTACGATGATGATGGGCTTTTTGACCCTTCGGATGATGGCATGATGGATACTACAGTTATTGTGTACCTTTCACTTGTATAGTTAAATTCGGTGGATCTAGGTCTTTGTACTATGCTTATACAAGAACAGGAACCCATACCTGTACACACAGAGGTTCTTAAGGATACAAGATCTAATGTAGTTGTGTAGATCTACTAGAGCGAGCTGACTTGCTATCCCATTTGATTATCTGGTCTATTAGGTGAACATGACTATAATATTAGACATTTTATGAATCCAATTACTTTTATAGAAGTTGTTTCTGAGCCCAATTCAGAATTGTTGTGGGTTGCAATGACTGATGAGATGCAATGTTGGAACCCGATCCGAAGACCGAACCCCAACGGCTTATAAATTATCAATCTTACTCTTGCTTTACTTCCACGTCTATTGGATCCTTTTCCAAGGCCTAACTTCCTGAGTCCTGAAGCCTTGTGCTTATTACCTTGCAAGGTTATTAGCTGTAACTCTACATTCGTGGCGAGCGCACGCTATTTAAACACCAAAATCATGAGTTGACTTATTCATATAAGTTGTAGCTTTATGTCTCAAGTTCGTTTTGGAACAAGAATCACCTCAAACGGAGTTGTATAACTCAAGTTATGCTCAAAAAGCCTAAAAGAG
>JANPWT010000007.1:25754325-25766107 GCA_024678245.1 Erythroxylum densum
GAAGGTCTGAGACGATGAGGTTGAAGGAAGCACAGCTCTTAGATACAGAGAAAGAGAGAGAAGAAGCCAAAACCACAAAGAGTGGGTCGATGATATAACCTGGCAAAGGCGAGCGTGGAGCTGAGGAGCCGAGATGCCGAAGGATGGAGTATCGTAGAGACCGACGAAATAAAGAAAAAAAGGAAAAATTAGGAAAATGTCTGGCAGATCTGATAGAGAAGAGAATGGGTCAGTGAACGAGTCGAGCTCTACTGATGAGGAAGAGGAATAGAACCGTGAGAAGGTGAACGAGATGGGAAGAAGGTGAACGAGAATGGGTCGGTGAACGAGATGGGAAGGAGGTGAACGAGTGAATGACGAGAGAAATGTGAGAGCCGTAATACTGAGGAAATTCTTTAGGGGATGCCAAGAGTCTCCGCTTTCGAGAGTCTCGTGACCGTCAGATGAAATGGACGAATGGGATGGATTCCGTGGTCGTCCATCCCATTCGCCCTTAATATATATACTTAATGATAAAGTCCATGGGATAATTGTATATTGCAAATAAAATTATAATGAGATGATAATTATGAGGTTCATATTGCATTTACGTATTATTCCTAAAATGTTCCTAGTTATTGTTCTATTAAGATTAGACATTAATAGAACGTAAAAAGACTAGCACGCATTTTGTTTTTCTTATGAAGGAAGTAGTCGATCTCATAGGTTAAAATATAGAGATACTTAAACAAACTTATGGGTGCTGGCTAGAGAACAAGTTCACTGAACAAACCCGATATTATAAATCTATTTGGAACATTACTTGTATGTCTATGGAATTCTCATTGTGACGATTTTATAAGTGATTCTTTGACTTAAGGCCATCAAAGTTATCTTGTATGGGGATTGCTATGTTTTGATAATACTCGTGATCTATTTTATCAAAGATCGTTTAAACGGTAGTCATTGGATGTAGCATAATCTATATGGAGATAGTTGAATGATCAAGATGTGATTCATCAACCTAAAGTAATTAGGGAGAATGTTCCGTTGTTCTAGATTAATATTGATTCAGGAAATCCTTGGCCAAGATGTAATGATATTTTGTAAATAGTTTACAAATATCATTAATTGATTCAATAACTAATGATAGAGAACTAATATAATTGGACTCAAAACAGAATAGACATTAATTCCATGCTCTATGTCTAATTGGAACATTGGTTGATGAAAGGATTGAATTATACGGAAAAATCATGCACGAAAAGGTTAGTCAAAACCATTTTGACATTCCTAAATATTTGGGTGGTCATGATGCATTGCTAGACACCAATCTTGATCTATGATTATAAATTGTTTAATTAGAGGATTAAAGATAAATTAAAAGGAGTTTTAATTTATCTAATTCTAATTATGAATTAGAATTATAATTTATAATCATTGTTAACATATTTGAGAACCTAATGGGTCTCACATATAGAATGGGTTGGAGAGAGCAAAGTTAATTTAATCAAGTTAGGCTTGATTATAAAGTTTGAGAAATTTTCTGATTAAATATGAGATATTTAATAAATAAGAATTAGTATAAGATATTGAATCTCATTTGGGCGTAATTGATATTTAATTAGAATTATTTTTAATTCTAATTAATGATTAATTGAAATTAATATTTAATTTTAATTAAATTACTAAAATGTCCAAAGCTTATTATAAATAGGCTTAAGCTTTAAGGAGCTAACACTTCATGCTTAACCTTCTCTGTAAAAGTTACAGAGTTCTCGCAACCTATTCTATGAATACCATTACAAGCCGAACACTTCTGCGGCTACGGTAGTTTCGTGATTATTCTGCTGTGGTTCGGATCAGATCCCGACCTGATTTTCTAACAAAATCAACGAAACACAACTAGCAGAGAATATTTATATGAACAATAACTTAGACTAAAAACTCCAAGTTTATTGGTCACATCAAGGGGCTGTTAGAGGGGGCAGAAAATGCAAAAAAGAAGAAGCATATTTAGGAGCTCGCTATCTTGTTAGGAACCATCGCCCCTTTGAATGGGCAATTGTCACCTTTGCCAGAGGTCACTAGTCTTCGACAACTGCTGCAGTCCAACACTATAGAAACAATCTTCTCCAACATGTGTCAACGTATCAATGCCAAACAAAAAATCCAACAGCCAAGTGTCTCATTCACGGAACCAGACCAGAAATGATTTCTACGTCTCTAGACACAACAAACCATTGTATCAACCAACAAAACACAACAATCTAGATTTGCAACCTAGAATACTAATTTTTATGGTTGTCAATTAATGAAAAACACAACCCTAATGTTTATTCTACGTTTTCCTTATTAACAAAATTTATTTAGTAATCTCAAGAACAAAAAAAAATGTTGGTTATGAGTTTCTCAAGCCCAGACATGAACCATAAGAGGAAAACGTCAAGACAATCTGGGTACTTTAGATTCTGGTTATGGGTGTTTTAGAATTCTAATATGAACTTTTTAGATTTCTACGCTTATAATATTAACGCTTCGTCAATTCCAAATTATAAAGGTCAATCTCACACAAACAATTTAATCAAATGGTAGAAATAAATTTGGCTCTAATACCACTATTGAGAAATTGGGTTAAGATCCGATCTTAACTGTAGCTGAATAATTACAAAATTTTTTGTGACTTTTAATTTCCCAAAAACCAAGATCTATTTAATTCTATAAAATGATCAACATAAATTATAATAAAGCGAAAATTTAATTCGTACCTTATTCCGAAGCTTAATCTTTGTCTTGTCGTATCCCTCGAATTATTTTTGAAACTGATCCGTCTCCACCACTATAGCCACACAAGTTTCCGACCTGTAACGATATTCACAACATAAGCTGAGAGAACTATGTAACTCTTACAGAGATGGTTAAGCAAGAAGTGCTAGCTCCATAGAGCTTAAACCATTTTATAATAAGCTTTGGACGTTTTAGTAATTTAATTGAAATTAAATTCTAATTTTAGTTAAACTTTAATTAGAATTATAAATAATTCTAATTAAACACCAATTATGTCCATATAAGATTTAATATCTTATATTGATCCTTATTTATTAAATATCTCATATTTAATAATAAAGTTTTTTAAACTTCATAATCAAGTCCAACTTAATTAAATTAATTTTGCTATCTTTAACCTATTCTATATATGAGACCCATTAGGTTCCCAGATATGTTAGCAATGACTATAAAATATAATTTTAATTCATAATTAAAATTAGATAAGTTAAAACTCCTTTTAATTTATCTCTAATTCTCCAATTAAACAATTTACAATCATAGATCAAGATTGGCGTCTAGCAACGCATCATGACCACACAAATAATTAGGAATGTCAAAGTAGTTTTGACTAACCTTTTCATGCATAATTTTTTCGTATAATTTAATCCTTTCATCATACAATGTTCCAATTAAATATAGGACATAAAATTAATGTCTACTCTATTTTGAGTTTAATCATATTAGTTCTCCACCATTAGCTATTGATTCAATTAATAACATTTGTAAAATATTTACAAAACGTCATTCTACTTTGGCTAAGTATTTCTTTAATCAATACTAATTGAGAATAATATAACATTCTCCCTAATTATTTTAGGGTGATGAATCATATTTTGATCTCACAACTATCTCCATATAATTCATGCTACATCAAATAACTACCGATTGAATGACCCATAATTAAAATAGGTCATGAGTAGTATCAAAACATAACAATCCCTATACAAGATAACTTTAAAGACTTCAAGTCAAATGATCACTTACACAATCATCACAATGAGAATTTCTATAGACATACAAGTAATGTTTTGAATGGATTTGTTATATCAAGCTAGTTTAGTGAACTTGTTCTCTAACAAGCACTCACATATTTGTTTAAATATCTGCATACTTAAGTCTATAAGATTGACTACTTCCTTCATAAGGAAAAACATAACATATGTTAATCTTTTTACGATCTAATAATGTCCAATCTTAATGGAACAATAACTATAATGATGGTGATGGTGATGATGACATAATTGTAATATGAATCTTATAATTATAATCTTATTATAATTTCATTTGCAATATATAATTATCCCATAGACTTTATCATATATATCTAACTATGTATAAGATAAATAATGTCTTTAAATTATTTTGTCACTAAATTACAACCAGCCAATTAGCTGTAGGGCATAAACTAACATAAGTTTCTATAGGTTGCTCATGATTTCTTCTCCTATTAGTCACTAATTGATCGAATCAAATAATGACATAATTAGTGAAGTATAATAATATAACTAGCTTTACTTTCTTCTCTTTGGAGTAGTTATGATAATCAAAAATCAATTTCGTCCTTTTCACCTACTCTAAATAAGCTTTTAAACCATTTTTACCTTTAAATAAGGGTATTTTCATCTTGATATTAATAAGATTATTATCCATACCTTCTCAACCTTTAGGCTCCCATTCATGCCTAACTTCTCTCATAGGACTAAATCTGTCCCATTTAACCTAAAATGTCAGGTCAACTTTATCAACACTTAGTTTGTCATCTTCTTCCTCTACCTCTATTTAGGGGCATTTGGTTACTTCTATATATTATGACTCCTCTCATCATCAACTCGAGGTTGTTATCTCTTTTGTAATTCAACAATTTGATGTTATTGCTTCTGTAAATTGTCTTCCATATCATTGTACATCATATTTATTCTCTTAAAATTTTGCTATATAACGTGTGTAAAGAATATGTCCTTTTCCTTTTCATTTTGGAATCACCTTTAGAAGATATATTTAAAAGTTGTTAAAAAAAGTTTTAAAATTTTTTTTCACACACTTCCTTACGTGTATAATCGTAAAAGATATTAATCAACTCATGTTTCGCTCTTTAATTGGCTTTTCTCAATACTAATCTAACACTATCTTGACTTTTACCACTTCTTTGCTTTCTTCTCAAGTTTTTTTAAGGAACTAAACAAACTCAAACAAAGATTTCAACCTTATAAATATACAAAAAACTAAAGAATTAATAGTTAAAGGAAGAAACAAGTCACATATTAAGTAAGAGGCAAAGGAATTAAATGAAATAATAAAAAAGTAGCAATGGTTCAATTGGATCAAATTTATGATAATTAATAATTTTGATCAATTTTAAGCTATTGTTGTCATAATTGAAATCTTACGAAGAAAGGTAAACAAGATTTGTGGAGAACTAACCCATTGATTATAAGAAATGAAAATCAATTTCATAAAATATTTTGAATGCCATAATGAAGGAATTATTTGATCAGTTTAGATGTTGAATAAAGAATAAGGGCAAAGAACTGATGACTCAAGTAAGAATATAATGCTCTTTTAAATAACATAAGAATTGGACCTTTAGGAGCTAGGACACGAAAATATTCCAGATCATGTTCAATGCCAAGTAACCCCTGTTACTTTAATATTATTTATATATTAAAATAATTAATTTATATTAAATTTAAATATGTAATGGATATATTTTATTACAGAAGGCATTATATTATTTTAAAGAGTTTTAGTCCCTCTAAAATATTTACAAGAAATTAAGATCTAAAAAACCTATAAAAATTTCCAAAAAAGAACGCCTATTTAATAAGTTGAATTCAAAATTCTTTTTAATATATATTTTATGTGATAAGTGAAGATTTTTTTAATTTAATATTAAAATTTTAAACATTTTTAATTTAGCTACTAATTTTTTTAAAATTTATACAAAAGGTTATTTTTGCTAATATATTGTGCCATCATCAAACATATAAAAATTCATGGATTAGCTACATCATTTTAACTTAATTTGCACCAATTTTAAAAATTTAGTGATTAAATTAAAAAAATACCAAAATTACGCACCAATACTTCTCTCTGGTAAGACCGAGAAAACTTTCAAAGCGGGATCTCAATAGAAACAGTGGCTTCTTTCCCACTTGCTAGCATAGATCCATGAGCCTCCCTTCCTTTATTAAGGACCTCACTGTTCGCACAAGCAAGTTTTTTAGTCAACCAATGTCACTCCATATCCACTGACATTACCATCCATTCCAATCCTTATAACACAACCATTTACGGATTTCCTTCGCCAATTCTCAGCTCCTGTCCTCTGTGAACTTTTGCTTTTAGTTGGGCAACCTTCTTATCATGGATATCCGAGAACTCTTCAATCGGAATTGGTCTGTTGTTCATCGTCATATATATCAAGAGAATAACAGATGCGCGGACTGGCTCGCCGACTCGGCATGTCAGAACGACATAAACGTCACTTATTTTGATGTACTACCTTCAAGGTGCTATAGTCTCCTTTTAGAGAATATGCCAGGGATCAGTTTTCTCCGACTCATTTAACTTTCGATATTTTCTTTTCCCTTTATGAAAGAAAAAAAAAAAGAAGCATACGCACAGTGATAATCAAGTGAGTCATGCTCTTTCCATCTCTGCATACTTCTGTAAAAAGAGATGAGATGAAAAGGGTCGTGTAATGAATTACGATAGCAAAAATTATTATTGGTAATCATTTCAGAAGTGATGTGGCGTGGAGTTGGCCGAGTTGGTCTAAGGCGCCAGATTAAGGTTCTGGTCCGAAAGGGCGTGGGTTCAAATCCCACACTCCACAAGGCTTTTTGCTGCTTGAATTGAATATTTGGGCAACTAGCCCGGTTAAGCAGTAAGAGAACATATTTGGGACCATTTACTCAGATTAAATTATTTATTGGGAATCAAGCCCATGGATTACTTTTCAAGTTTCGATCCAAAGTCTAGCCCACCAACACTTTAGTGCTTGGATTTATCACCACCTAAAGTTCTATTATGTTCTATGTTCAACATCACGAAGCACCACCTAAAGGTCTATTATATTCTATGCCCAACTTCATGAAGCCGAGGAAACTCACCGACACTTTGTTTCACACTTTTAAATTTCAAAACAACAGATGATGAAAATTTTGTTGCTTGATGCCACGCTTGTTCTATGGTATTGGAATTGTAAGTTTCCATGTAACATGAAATGCCGCTGGTGGAGTTTGAGCCTTATGTCCCTATAATCTTAAAATTTATTGCACAAATAATGATAGGTTAATTACAAAAAAAAATCTCAAACTTTCGTTAATTTTTTAATTATAATCCAAATTTAAAAAAGTAGCAATAAAATACTTGAACTTCTAATTTTTTTCAATTAAAGCCCAATATTAATGCTATTGTTATCTTTGCTGACGTGGCAGTGTCATGTGTACAGAACTGTTGAGCAAGTTTTAATTTTATAAAATCTCAATATTCTGTAAGTACAGGGGTTATAGCGTAATATATGAGGTGTCAATCCTACAAGAAATTAATAAACTAATCGAATTCTAATTTGTCTAAGGCTTAAAAGTGTAATTAAAATGAAAATAAAATTAACAGGAAATTAAGCAATTGAATATGGATAGATTAAAGGTGAAATTGTAAAATTAACACAAGATATCAAAATTGAATGTAACCAATTAATAATTGAAAATTCATACAAAGAAGATTAACTAATTATAAGATAAGGGGATTCATTATACGATCGAATGCTAACTTAATCACTCTAACTCCTAGAAGTTCAAATGGTGATTACTCTCTCGAGTTGTAATTATTTAACCCTAAACTATAAACCCTAATTAAATTGCATTATGAAATTTGCAATCCTTAATTAGCAAACAAGCTACACATCCAATTAGATCTAAAGCACTCTAATAGACAATTGGGTCTTCATATGAGATTTCTCTTTATATAAATTACTGATTTGATTGTTTACGTGATCTATTAGCTTGTTTAACTCTCATTATCGGTATACTCTCTTGATTTATTACCGAAGTATACAAATACAATAAACAATAATGAAACCCAACTCATTAACATCAAAAGTAATCAAATTAACACTGATTCAAAAACAAATCTCTAAAAGAGTTTAGAACATCCTTAAACCCAAATTCACCATCATTGCATCCATTTTATACATAAAATGAAAGAAATAACAAGATGAAAGAGAAATGTAACTTAGAGTGGACTGGAATAGTAGCAACAACAGATGCTCCCTCTTCCTATCTCCTCTTCTCCCTTCTTCTCTCTTCTTCCTTAGCTTCTTTCCCAATGTAGCAAAATGGGGGCTCCCTTTTTAGGGCTTCTTTCTTTTCCTTTTATATCATTTTTCCAATTAGCGTAAAAATTAGGTTTTACCTACGCTCAAATATCTGAAATAACCCTCAAAAAGTTGAGTTCGGAAGTAGTCCTCGCATCTGTTATCGTGCTACCCGCATCTATTATCGTGTTGGTCCTATTTGGTTTCTGTCATGATCATGGCCTGTGTAGGTAACTTTGGTCACGATCGTCGCTGATGTGTCACAATCGTGGCCTTGGCTCCTCCTCTGAACTTTCTCCAAATCTTCTCTGGTCTTTTTCACTTAGTCTTAAACACTAACAAACTCATCAAAACATCTCAAACACACAAAATTAATGCCCGATAACATGCTCTAAACCACTTAACACTAAAAAAACACTAATACACAGTCATAATAACATAATTCTAACCTAAACAAACACCAATACTCTAATTAATAACTAAAAACATATTAAATTACCCACTAAAACATAATGTAACATGTTACTATCAACATATCCACACTTTAACTTTTCTTGGTCTCAAGCAAAAACATAAACAAAACAAAACATAAACAAACCAAACAATAACATATACAAGCACGCATATGCAATAATGGTACAATGACTTTGAACTTCATGAAACTAATTTAACTTTGAACACAAACCTTCCAATTGTTCTAACTTATTAACTTATAAAATTTGTGGTTAAACACTTTGAACTAAATATACATATTAATCAAGACATTAATGTTAAATTAATTAACCTTTATTACTTACACCCACACATTGATAATTATTTGGTTAATCAAAATTGTAACTATCCCTGAGTAGCTTTTCATGAAAACTCAAGCTATTCACAAAGATCAGTAGGTTTATTTATCAAAATAATATTTTTATTAATTTTCATTAACATTCACTTAGTGTTTGACACAAAGCCAAATATTTATGATGAATGTTCCCCAGTTTCTTAACTAGGTCATGTTTTTATTCATAAGCTTGGTTGAAATATCATTTTAGCCTTTTGATGCGAAGGAAAATATTAGTTATAAATGTACCTCGATTACTCAGCTAGATCATATTCTCAACTGGCTACTAGCTTTATTCATAACCCAAAAGGACCACGGAATAGTTATTTGTTTAAGAAATATACACTTTTTTTTTGCCTACCTCATTTCTTTAGCTAACCATTCTCATGAAATGATACTAATGATGCTACTTACCCAATTGACCTAAAATTTTAAACGTATATGGCAAATTCCTAGGGTGAATGCGCTAACATTATATCCTAATTAATGTGCATATTTAACCAAAACAATCTAAAAACTAATTTCAAAAACTAATAAATCTTTACAACCTATGTTCAAGGCTAAACTAATTCTGTTAAGTCTAGCCATTAACACATTCACACATGTCACATCATGAGAACCTAAACAAGACTTAGCATACAACATGTAAAATTCACACTCAAAATAAAAACATATAATACACACAACCCTCCCCACACTTAGACAACACATTGTCCTCAATGTGAGAGGAACAAATAACACAAAAGGTAGTAATAAAAAAATGACAAGAAAATATAAGGAAAAATAAAATAAATAAAATAAAAAGACAAGGTTTAGAGCATAAAAACCAGTCATGGTGATTGAGATCATGATGGTCATGGTATTGGAGGTGGAATTTCTACGCTTTGAGTAGTGAAGTATTTGTGAATGCTTCGAATGTCTCAATGTTGACAGCTCTGCTCCCTCGCTATCTCCTCAACACCTTAACATTATCTACAATTGCCTTGTTAGTATTTGACATTGCTTCCAATACCTTCTCCCATCCAATTGCCTCTTCCTCTCTTGACTCTTCAATGGTTGATTCCTCCTTTATTGCGGTAGTCTCGAGCTTGAACTAGCCTGTCCTACCTTGTTCTTTACATGAGAGTGTTGATATCTTAAAGTTCCATATTATAGGACTTCAAGATCTTAACTCTCATTAGGTGATGAGTGTTAAAGAACTCAGGAAGATGTACAGTTAATCCATCACAATTAACAACATAATACTCCATAATAACCGTAACCAAATATCCCATGCCCAAGTTATTGCTTCTTTTTTCCAGAGTAGCAATAATAGGGTTAAAGATGTGGGTGGAGGTGCAAACTTGGACGCTATGATCTATGCACCATAATAGGGAAAGTTCCTTAATCGAACACTTGTTGGTTTTGGTTTTGTCAAACATAGTTTGACACATAAACTTGTGTAATAGTAAGTGCTTAGGACTATGAATTATGTTGTTGTGGGGCATTTTTAAAGTCAAAATTTGCCAACCCAATCAGTTTAATCCAATAGTGTGTGACGTGGAAATTATCATGCTGGTCTACTATGGTCGATTTTGGGAATCCACTGTAACACCCCTTATACAAAACCTACAACCATCCATACATAAGGCAACCAATTTCATGTACATACGTTCACGACATCTATTTTGGTTCAATGCTATATATATACATATTACAAAACTCCCCAATGCTTAACATTATCATTTAACAGTAGTAAAACATTTTTACATTTACATGATAATCCAAAAGAAAACATACAATCTCGTTTAACCATTACATGTACATTCATCTTTAACTAAAAATGCCTTCCAAAAGTCCTTATTCTTCTATGTGTTGGCTTTGGTCCCTGTAGATGTTCCCTGTACATGACTCTTATGACTTGGACCTACATTGATTAACACCCTTGCTAAGATTGAAAGCTTAGTGAGGAAACACTTAGTTTGGATAACCACTCACAACAATCATTTGCCAAGCACATGCATTAACGAGCATCGCATAAATATAAATAATGTTGGCATACTAAATCAAATAAATAATGCAAACACGCTTCAATTTTTTTTCATATACTATAAATTCACATTCAAAACTCAAACATTGATATTCAATATTCAATGATGCAAATTATCAATACAAATATAAATGATCATTCATATACTAATTATTTATATTGTCATACTATATTTCCTATTTATATCTCTTTACTTTACTTTATGTTAAGCCTACATATTTTTTATGAGTGTGCATAAAAGGTGATGTGGATATATGAAGATATCAATATATGGATACTTGAAGGTATCGAACTGTGGATACTTAAAGGTATCAAACAGTGGATATCCGAAGGTATCTAACTATTTGTCAAACTGTAGCAGTTGCATTGTAACTCTATAGGTATGCCCATCTATCCACCACCAAGACAATAGAGCAGGCATTGTAACATTTTCTTTAACCATTTGCCAATTTCATAATTCATATATTGACAAGTCATATGATATACATTTCAAATCATAAAATCTATATTTGCGTTCATATATGCGATTCATGCCTTACCACCATTAGAAAGGTATCAAAATAACACTTGTACAATGATACTATACACTTATGAGTAAGGAATCTGCATACAAATTATTTATGTACATGTAAATTTTCTTTGGAGTGCATTATGCCCAATTTTATATGTTGGGCCCCAAATTTTTCTAATTGATGTTATTAAGCATGAATTGTGTCCATTGTGTAATTTATGGTTTAATTGGATTAAATTGGAAGTATTAAGGGAAAATTTAGATTAAGTGAGTATAATGTGGTGTAAATGA